>JAGDQP010000144.1:125736-157005 GCA_022664845.1 Lepisma saccharinum
TTTCTATTCAAGTAGTTGTCAAATATGTACGAAGCCAGAATGGAACACTACCAGCGTATTTTGAATGAATTTCTATTATTTGGAAAACATTTTTCTATTTGGAATATGACTGAAAAATTGCAATGATATTTTATAATAGTTCTGTTATTTCTGAGACGCGTATTTATGAAACATGTTTTGTTAATATTCTTAAAATATTTTCCTTCTGGAATGATTTCTGCATATTTTAAAGTTTCATTTAAATATGTTACCTGTATTTTAAATTACTATAGCAATCCGCTGTAAAATATTATATTGACATATTTAAAAGATGTAAACAATATGTTCCTGAACAAAAGCTTTAATACACTTTATTTTGTAAGAAACAGTCTAGTAATTTTTTACTTCAGCCTGTCACGATTGATCACATACACTTAGTTAAAAACCACAAACGGCATACCTGTGGCAGGATTCGTACCCGAGAACTTCGAGTCGTTGCTCTCAGAGGACTCACCAGTAGATCCTACTTACTTTTACAGATGGACTATTGTTTGAAATCGAATGAATTCAATGCGTTATTTCTCCTACGCTCGATTGTACATTGCATTTAAGATTGATTACAACAATAGACCAGTAAAGATCAAGAATGACCTGATGTTTGGACAGTGTTAATCAGCATGTAAATACTGAAAACCTTCAGTTAAATTTACAAAACCATTCTAGCTATGAAAGACACTATTTAACAATTGGAAACATATAATGTTAATAAGACATACCAGATAGAATATTCTGAAGATGAGGTCGGACGTATTAGAAGATGCAGAAATTTCAGTAAATTTCAGTAGTCTGTTCTGTAATCAGGATTTCAGTAATCAGGAAAACCTAAGGTCTACTTACAACTTCGGCGTGCCTGGAATCCAACATTGACGTACACAGTAACACAAGACCAGAGTAAACACAATCTGCCAATTTTGAACAATCTGCGATTTGTTAGGAATTTACATTATTTTGTAATTTGAAAACACAGTGCACTATTGAAAGAAGTCTACCAGAAATCCGGATTTCCTTCATCCAAAGTGATCTGAAGATATTTTATTTAGTGGTAAACGTACCCATCTAACTTAGAAAATATTTTAGAAAAAAAAGCTAGAATTAATATCCGGAAATTCATTGTTGCTGTGTTTCTGCACTAATGTAGAGAAAATACAAAATTCGTTTGGAACAGAGTTGTCGCAAATATATCAATCTAGAATTACGAAACGTCGTAAATACTTCGTAAGCTTTACATCTGAATTCCATGTTTGTGTAAAATGTATCAAAGTTTATAACATCTAAACCAATTGATTTTTAATCCGCGTCAAAATAACTTTAAAAAAATTAAGCTTCCTTTAAAACAACAATACATCTTTCCTGCCCAAGAAGGGAAAAGTTCCATAATTGACACAGACATATTTGTTCAGTAAAATTGATATACTTCATAGGCCCACTGATTTTCATTATCATTCCTAGAAATACTACGGTTAATGGTGCATGTTTCCATACACAGGACATTCATTAAGTACACCACACTCTATCAGGACATCTACCACAAAATAACACAATGGTGTTCTGTAGCTCAATAGTTAGAACGTTTATCTCTGGCGATTAGATTCATCAGTTTAAACCCTACTCATGCCATGAAGGCTTTGTGGTGAACAAACACAGTATGTGTAAGCTGATGTTTCTTGTTTAAGCTGATTTTTCAATTCCCCATATGATCCATCCAGTCTGATCAAAGTGCAGCAAATACCTTAACAAGTAGATTCAAATTCATCAAAATAACAAAGTAATAAGTAATGGCTAGATGTTACACATATGTTCATGATCACAAAACTTTCATTTTACGAGAACTACTAGAAACGAACAGAGTTTCAGAACAATAAGCTGCACCCTAAGTCAGCGCACCTGTTTCAATACTTGACGTCGGAGGGATATTGATTTAATGACGGACAAGTAATACTGTTTATTTGTTGTCGACTTCCCTTTTGAGTCACGTTTTTGGTCCTTGTACAAAACTGGAATTATGTGTTAAGGATTCGAAACGAAAACAATACTTTCACATACACATCGACAAATAGAGAAAATTGATATCAAGTGTCCGTTGACAAACCTACTGCTAAGGAAAAATTCAGGACCCAAATACAGTAATTTGAGTGGACGTAAAATGTTGAGATCTTAATTTGTCAGGAATGACCAATGTATGCAGGGCAGAATAAGTTGTAATATAAAACAATAAAATCAGCGTGAAAAACAAGTTAACTGAGAGTAAAGAAAATGTGAGAGAGCAATATAAACAAACAAACAGGAAATGTATTAAGCGCCTCAGTGTATGTGTTTTAGAGTGCATTCAATAAAAAAAAACTATACCGAAACTATATAATGGAGTGGTTCTGTTAAAATACTCATCTACTCTATGGCTGATAGCAAGATCGTATAAGAGGCAGTTGCGGTAATAAAGCAGCCAGTATTTGGAAACTAAACTAAAGTCATGCAAAGATTTTTACCAGAGTTATGAAATGTAATCTTAGTAATTAGAAAGCTTTTCACGAGGATACAAAGGAAGCAGTAGCATATAATAAAAGAACAACGAAAACGATCTAAGAAATTTCACTTATGGAGAAATAGAACGGAAGTGACAAGCGATATATCTGCCTGGCCATAATCGAATTAGAAACGAAGTCAACCTACATCATATAAGAAAACAAATGCACGGTTAAAAAGAGAAACAGAAAATATAATGTTAATTTGATGAACGACAACGTATATTTGATAGCCGGCAACATAGATTGTAGCAGAGAACAGGCTTTATGAAAATTCGCAATAGAACAGATTGGTTGTATCTTCTTTCAATTAATGTAAAGGAGTCAGTTTTAGTACACATTATATTTTTGATACAGCCGACTCCGTGCTCCTTTGTCGTATCTGCAATTGTGGACGAAATTAGAATTCTTTTTTTTGATACAGCCGACTCCGTGCTCCTTTGTCGTATCTGCAATTGTGGACGAAATTAGAATTCTTTTTGTAGTCATATACATTTCCAAATGCTGAATAAATGTTGTGCATAAATCAACACAGGTTACGAAGTTAGAACGCTTTGTCATATAGTTGCGAGTTTAAATTTAATTTCTATGTTGTGATGAATTATATTATATCTCCATTAACTATCGTATTTTATTTCCCTATTACAAATTGTTTACTTGCATTTTGAAAACGAACTATTTAATGAATTTATGTAAGGGAAAATTTAAATGAGTTCGTTTGGTTATTTACGCTTTCATTTTGTTGCACAAAGTAAGTGTATATTACCTGTAATAAATCTGAGTAAAACAAATTATAATATACAGATTAATTGCTTATCACGTAGGGTAAGAGTTTGCTATTTTCTATACTTTCCATGCTCCTTTTCTGTAACGACTACAAACTACATGTTATGAAATGTTATATCTTGTATTTCAACGTACCTTGTATTGAATATCGGTTAAATTCTTTGTTACAAACACCTCATCAGTTTCATATTTGATAAACTTATTTATATTAGCTTCACTTAGATGGGCAACGTCACTAACAAATTCCCTAAAGTATTTCTTCCTCTTCTTATCAAATTCACCAAACTGTCTGCAAAAGAGCGAAAGAGTGTTATATATATATATACATAGACATATTACTTCTTAACTGCCTGAATTTGAATATATTCACTTTAAATGAACTACTGCTCTGTGTGATACGTACGTTATATCGGCCCTCAGTAGAGGGAGAAACATTCTTGTTGCAGTTTTCGTAATTATAAGTATTATTTTCTCAATCTATTTACTTTCCACTAAAACCCTTTCGACGAAATTAAATTTTATTGAAAATATACGAAACAATAGAAGAAAGTATATTGGATTTACGAAACAATAAAATATAATGAAAAGGAAGTGTGATATTTTATTATTTTGAATATGCATAAAAATCATTACATGCTTAATTTTGCAATTAAATTCCTGGTAAAGGTGGCTTAGTGCACAAACCACTTCGTATATACGAGTATGCATAAAGATCCTACGTATTTATGGAGTCAAGGACAAGGGGTAGAAACATACGCATTCAATATTTAATCTAAAATTATAATTAATGGAAAATTAGTATATCTGCTTGTGTGGAGATTTTTGTCACGGGACACAATGATACTCGATAAGTGCTCGCTCTCGAGCAAGAATACCTATCAAATTATTAATAAAACGGAAGAAGATAAAATTATGATATCGCATTAAAATGTCTTTCTCTATATTCTGCAGGGAGTGAACTATTTGGAAATTAGTTCAGAGATTAAATGAAACATCGCATAAATCGAAAAGGATATGATTCGAGCATTATAATTATCACTCGGAAACCGAATGTGATACAGTTTTTACCTCACTTGCTTGCGCTTTCTCCATTTTCGGCGATTTTAGCCGAAATGTTTCTACCTAAATCTTTTTATCCCTTCTATGTTTTCTTCATGAAAACTCCGGTAAAGTTACTTTTTTTTTGTTTGCAATAATTCGAGATTTCTACTATTGGGGTCAAAACTCAAATCCTTTAGACTTCCATGCACTTTGTTCTGGACAATCCTTTTTCCTGTGTGCAACATATGGTTCTGTTTTGTTATTGCATTAATAAGTAACATGTTATTTACCAGAGAGTATACATTTGAAAACTGTACACATTTTTTTAAAAATAAATGCTTTTATTTTCTCTTCATTCTTTTTGATTTTTGGGTTCCTGAAATTTGCTTTTCTAGGTCTATATTTTATTCAACATAATCCCTATTTATCGTTTATAGTCTTTCTCTGTTTATTTGTCTTTTAATGTGAAATCGAAGTGTCTGATCTTTGTAAATATTTGTAATTTGTGCTTCTGTTGATAAAAATGGCAAGTAGGCACCTTGCAGAGGACGAGATACAAGCGTGATTAGAAGAAACAGTGTTGAGAGTTCGGAAAGAGAAGATAATATTGACACAAAAGATGAAAGTTCACATAATTCTTATGTAAGTGACAGTGATAGTGATGATCTCAATTCTAATAGAGATGATACATTTGAATCTATGGACGGTATATTTTGGAAAAAGAATCCTCCGCATGCATCCTCCCTTCGATGATATGGTGGCGTGCCAAGGTTCGAGGTTCTAAAATAGATCTATACATTTGCCCTTCCTAACTTTATGTTTGAAATTTATTATTCTGTTGTGGAAATTGGTTCTTTCCGTTGGCGTTTGCAGGTTGTAAGCATTATTTCAATACCGGTAATTAACAACCAAGAAGGCAAGCGGTGTAACGGATGACTAATAATACAGCAAATAACAAAGCTGACTTCGTGGAATAGAATCAGCTCATGTGTTCATTTGCACAATTCAGCCATATTTGGTAAGCCTTTGTGTGTGTTGGTGGCACATGACCCTTCACTACCACGTTACTACTACGTCACGATCGTACGACTAGGCGTTAATTTTTGTTTACTTAAATAAGCTTTACGAAGCTGTCCCCCCCCCCTCTTTGTGGACAGCACACCATAGAAGCGGAATCAAGATGTGTTGGTCTTCGCCATATTAGTGACTTAGATTCTCAACCTACTTTCTATTCTGGACTATGATTGTCCATTCTGGACTCAGCTCATCTATTCTGGTCTAATATGATTTATTCTCTTCTATATTCAATTATTGATTTATGCGTTGTTTTGTTATGCATTGAATTTGTTCTAGAAAGTAAGTATAAGTTGTATTCATTTATGTTCAGGTTCGGTTCCCAAGTTCTTCCCTTTTCTAAAGAATAATGTAAATTGAATGAGATCTGCTAGGTCTCCTAGTTAATAAGAATTGTGAACTGGTCTGTCAAGTAGTCGAATGACATGTCAACTGTCATGCAAATCTTGTCGTAAGTAACATTTATAGTAAAGTCACACTTGATAAAGTTGTTGAGCATAAACGTTATGTTGTTGAAGTAAAGAATTTAGCCCATCACGCAGATACAAATTACTCGGTAGGTCTGCTCCAGCAGTTTTGCTTAGATAGGTAAAGTGTTAAATAATACATGCATTCCTCTTTCCAATATTTTACTGTCAATCTTTTATTCTTCTTTTGTAATAAAATATGAAAATGAGGAAGATCGGTATTTTAACAGAAAACGTATCCCGAATTCCCTATGTTTTGGCCATGACAGGTACTCCTCGGAGATGCTGTAGAAGTCTGTTGCATCTTTAACTATAAGATAAAATAAGGGTAAGTAATGAGATGAATTATTCTACAGGAAAAGTTGCTGACTGAGATTTTCCAGGATTTCCTAGACTTTCAACATTGATTCGGAGATGTAAACACTGACTCTTCCCGTAGAAACAGCAAGTTCCCCCTTAATAATTCTCTTACAGGATGGAGTTCCATTGATGAGGATGACAGAGGTAGATAAAAAAGGTGAGGAATTGTCTCCGGATAACTTCTCTGAATTGGTACCTTAAAGCCAAGTCAAAACACTGTGGACGTCATTGAGGCCCGCTAGAACGTTGAAGACGTATTTCCAGAAATGATACGCTACGGCTTTAAATAGTGATAGGCACCATTTCGTTCCATCCCCACTCGCTGCCAAGTCCGCTAGAAGCCTAAGTTCGATTTCCGTTCAACTTCTGTGCTTGCCTTTGAGCGTCAAACTCGCGATACCCTTTCGTTTCCATCCCTTAAACCTTCCCTGTATTTTGGTCGTTAGTAGCCACATCTGCTCAGTGTTTTTTTTCTTCCCCACCAACATTTGGTTGATTACATCATCTCCCAACACCCACCCTTGCTGCTATTTTGATGTTATATTTTGGTCGGAGTATCGTACTGTCAGCTATTTTTTTGAGGGGGTTCAGGTCTATTAGGTCCCTACCTTTTTCTACGTCTTTATTCGGGACGAATACATTTAAGGGCCTGGGAGGAATGCTGTAAGTTGTTGAGGAGCAAACAAAAGCAAATACATGTGTAAGTGGGCTCACAATAAAGTGTTAGTTTAGTTTGTGTTTCTGTTGTTTTTTTGAACTGTGCGCCAAGATAGAATACTCAAATTGTGGTACGATATAGAGCGTTGAAGACCATTGTTCAGACAAGTGTAAAAGACGAAAATTGAGTTCAGAGTTTCTACGTAACAACGACACCAGAATTTAACATATGGTTAAAACTTATGGTTATGTCTATTTTTTGTCTTGTTCTAGTAAATACAATGCATATTAACTGCCTTAAGTACATGCATAGTTTTGTTATGCATGTTTTGTAGTTGTAGAAATATTTACCATAAAATTCGTAAAATGTGTTGTTTTGTTCCCAAAGAGATAGGCAGTGAAATTCAAGTTGTTTATTTGTTCGAAATCACATGTGTGTAAGTCGTAAGTCTAAAATCTATAAAGAATGAGTAATAGGAATGAAATAAGTGTGGGCCAGAATTGTTAAAAATGCAAGTACTTGTTCATCCGTGCCGTAATAGCTGGAAAATGTTTTAGAGCCGTAAATTCTCAGAAAATCTCAAGTTAATGAATATTTTGATATTCTATTGTACGTATAGTAGAGCCAGTTGTGAAAATATAGAATAAATCCGGCACGAGAGTTTCCAAAATTTTAATGCACGATACACGTTAGCGTTTATTACGGTTAATTTCAGTATGTGGTTTCTTCACTGTAGTATCTCTTCCTTTCCAGTTGTTTTAGATGTTTTTATTACTTAAAAGTTATCATTTGAGGCAATTCAAGTCAATTTTAGTGGAACCAAGCTTCCCATGTTTTCAAAAGTGTTGTTTTTTCAATGTAACTGCCTATATTGAGTACAAGTACAATTTATGTCGTTACGTCAGAAAAAGTGCGCGAAAATGCATTTGTAGACTTAAATTTAGAGCGTAATGAAAAATTTATGCCACGACCATTGCTAAATGCCAATGCATAACTGCGTCCCTTTTCCTTTTGTTGGAACGCCCATTAGGTACGAAATCCTTTTCTTAGGAATGTACTCGCCTCGCAAAGTTATCGTTCAAATCGCCCATGTTGTCGGTGTATAAGAAATTTCACGAGAAATACGAAGGAATTTTTAATGTAGAATAAAATTTATTTGAGTCCGTTAATTTTTTAACACTCTGTATGTTCTATAAATATATTGTTATAGTGTGTTTATCGGATCACGGAAAATTGTTACTATATTTCTTTTAAAATTTGGGCGCGGTAAAACTCCGCTCTTTTCGATGATTTTATTTCCATAGTATAATAACTGCGATTAAACATAATCTGGATGTAAATATCCACTCTCTGGCACAATCGTAAAAGAAAAACAGGAAGTTCCTAGCCACAAACAAACCATAGAACATGTCTTCTGAAGGATATAATCTCAACCAACGCTTCCCGCTAGAACTGAAAAACCAGCTTGCGCGGGTTCGCTAGGAAGCAAAAAGATTTAGCCTATCTCTTCTTTCCCCCTTTTCTTTTTTCCTATATTCGATTATTTGTGTCAACTAACGGATGTTTTGCCATCTTCAAACGATTACATAATATTAATGTTGTTACCAAGCGCACCAGCTATGAACCCATTCCAGAAATACTTCCCCGACTTACATCACTTTTTCGAAATCGATTCTTCCTTGTATTACGATGGGAATTTGTTAAGAAGGTTATGTATGTATGATTAATACGGAATAGTTGTTTCCCATTTTACTTTTGTTTCAGACTCGCACCAGCTTTCCCCGTTTCTTCCATGGGTTCACATATGCGGCTGAATTAAATTACATCCAGTCGTCGTAGTCGGATTCGTACATTCGAAATATTCCTGGAAATAATGTTTCACGTCACAGTCAATTAGTCTACTTTATCTGCAAGTATACTTAGTATGTTTTGACAATGAATTTGCCACCTCGTAACGTCACATACGTTGACAGTTGTTTTTAATTCCATTCGTGTTGCTCTTGTTGGAATGCAAGACATTAATCGTGTGAAACTTCAAACTATGTTTGTAATACTTCTGACAGATTTATAGGAAGATAATGTCAAACCCGTTGCAACACCCTGACTTCTACTACGCGAATATTAGTGGTAGCGTCCATTTAGAAAACAGCACCGCTTTAAGACAAACATGTCTTTATTTCTCGTGGGTCAGTGGTAAACAAGTCAATTGGTTAGTTCAAATTGAGGTAAAAAATGTTGATACCGCGGTTAAACGAATTTACGTCTGTTATTTTCATCAAGTTGGTCACTAAATGGTAATGTACTCCTAGTCACTTGTGGTTAATAATAAGTATATTTACCTGTATATCGTTAGTTAAACGATTTTTATTAGCTTGTTATGTCGACATCATTACGTGTATGTACTACTTTGCTCTACTTTCCATTTAGTTTTGTACTGCTAATTCCTTAATTAATTAGAGATCGACTGTCTCCTTAGTAGAAACCTGTCTTTGGTTAGACCCCCTCTTCAGTTTTAGGACTTGTATTTTTGCGATTTATGTGTACATCTTGAGCGCATTACGCAAATATTTGGTTAAATGTTGTATTTTCTTTGTTTGACAACACATATTGGAAAAATCTTGTCGTGTTTGTCAATATCAAGTTAATGATTCATAGCCTGATGAGATCTTATTGATTTTTGAGTCATAGAGACTCAAACAAAAAATATATGCGAATTATTCTGTTTGTGTTTCCCGCCATTAAGAACATTCAATGAATTCTGCTCACTCATAAAGTCGCTAATGAATGAGAGTCGTTCTTATGTAAAGGCTGAGAATCTACTGACCCATAAGAGTGCACTTTATGTCTGCGCAATTCACTGGGCTTTGATACTTTTGAGTGGCATTAATTTCATTGTGCCTTTATGGTCACCAACTTTATCCACTCTTCTACGTCAATGTGGACAAATCTTGCTGCTTAACGGCCCAGACCAACGGATTAATTTCGTTTTTGCTTTAAACATAGTGTTCGAATAATCGCAAGGAATCTTTTTAGCGAGCCTAGCCAAACCCTACAGATGATTTTGGTATTAGTGCAACTGAGTCAATTGCCAAGTCCCTTCCATTTGATTAATAGAATGTCACTAAGTGTGTATCGAATAAATGTTGTTTTAGTACCATTACATTCTCGCGAAATCAGACGTTGATACAAAAAATTTACTCCGGATACTTGAATCATCTCCAAATAACTTTAAAGACAAACATTTTCTACAATAGTAACCAGACTGTTACTTGAGATTTCTTCATTAAGATTATTTGAACTGTGGAAATAGGTTATTTATCAAAACAAGAAGGTCGTATATGAAAGAAAGGATCTACTAGATTTTTAAATTGTCATAAATTCTAGAAAGTAAGCAAATAGACGCAAACAGACGGAAATCCGGTGATGCAGATTTAACGGAATCAATATATACAGGGTGTCCATAAAATCCGTTGCCACCCCGTGTATCTTCGAAACGACTGCGAATATGAGCAAACGCAAAAACACGTATTTCATTATTTTGAGGAGCTTGAATTTTGAGCTATAAAAGTTCCATCCCAACCACCCCCCCAAATTTTGGTACAGGGGTCAACTCGAAAATTTCAAATAGCAAAGGGGGTCGAGTAATATATCGTTTGAAAGGTCTCGACAAAATAAATATTTTGCCGAAAGTTTCAAGTCGGTATGTTGACCGCGTCCAAAATGGCGGCGGTCACATTTCGTGTCCACAAAATCCGTTGCCACCCGGTATATTTTCGAAAGGACGGCGAATATGAGCAAACGCAAAAACACGTCCTTCATTATTTGAAGGGGATAACATTTTTAGCTATGAAGGTCCACTTCGTGTTCCCTAAGGGGAGTAATCGCAGGTTAGGGTCTACGTAAAATTGTTAAAGGACAAACTTGGTCAAGTGATACCTAGTGTACCGGGTTTGATACAAGAAATAATTTGGGGAAACTTGAAAATTTCAAATTGTTTGATATTCCAAATGGCAGTAAGATGAAAGTTATAAAATGAAACTTCTATTCCTCACTCAGACAGCAAGAGGTCTAGAAGTTACTCTTCACAGCGAAATCTGTATCTAACTGTTGTTGTCATGATTCTTTTCGAAGTTCTAACATACCCAAAAGTAAGCTGCTATGTTAGTCCCATAGTTTTGTAATGCTAGGAACATTTCGAAACATTTTCTGTTTCTTTAATTTTCTTTATGAGTGTTTGCTGATAGATGTAAATTGTCAGTGTTGTGAAGAGGTTCCAAATTGCTGACAATAAGTTTTCCAGGATGTTCCTACGTACATATGGCTTAATTACTGAATAGTTTCAACATGTTCAGCATATAAATAAGTAACTTCAACGCGTGTATCTCCGAAATTTTCATCAGCAATGTGTAACTGGAAAGACACCATTTAGTGGTTAAGGCATATGTACGTAGGAATAAGCTGGAAAACTCATTGTAAGCAATTTGGAACCTCGGCACAACATTGACAATTTACATTCATCAGCAAACTCTCATAAAGAAAATTAAAGAAAAAGAAAATATTTCGAAATGTTCCTAGCAATACAAAACTATGGACTAATATAGCAGCATATTTGTGGGTACGTTAGAACTTCGAAAAGAATCATGACAACAACAGTTAGATACAGCAACTTCTAGACCTCTTGCTGTCCGAGTGAAGAATAGAAGTTTCGTTTTATAAGTTTCATCTTACTGCCATTTGGAATAAGGACCAATTTAAGATTCTAAGGTTCCCCAAATTATTACTTGTGTCAAACCCATTGACACTAGGTATCACTTGACCACTTTTGTCATTTGTCAATTTCACGTACACACTGAACTTCGTTTACTCCCCCCTAGGGGACATGGAGTGGAAATTTTATAGCTCAAAATGTTAATCCCTTAAAATAATGAAAGATGTGTTCTTTTTGATATTACCAGTCGTTTTTAAGATACACGGGGTGGCAACGGACTTTATGAACACGAAATGTGACCGCCGCCATTTTGGATGGGGTCAACATAGCGACTTGAAACTTTCGGCAAAATATTTATTTTGTCGAGACCTTTCAAACGATATATTACTCGACCTCTTTTGCCATTTGAAATCTTCGAGTAGACTCCCTGAACCCCAATTTGGGGGGGTCTGGGGTGGAATTTTTATAGCTCAAAATCCAAGCCCTTCAAAATAATGAAATACGTGTTTTTGCGTTTGCTCATATCCGCAGTCGTTTCGAAGATACACGGGGTGGCAACGGACTTTATGGACACCCTATATATATATATATATATATATATATATATATATATATATATATATATGGAGGTGATAAAAATTATTTATTGTAATTCGGTAAAAGAGTATTAGTTATTAAAACAGTAGGTAATGGTATGTAAACACGTGACTGACCTAGTAATAAAAGCACAATTGTGAAATATTCTGCATGAATAGATACTAATTTTAAAGTACCATGTCTTTAGATATACGCTTTTTGTAAGTAAACTGTTCTCGGCCTTCATTGTTTACTTTGAAGCAATGTAATATTTGACATTCATTCAAGTAAACATGTATTTACTTGATGTTGCAACTATGGATTTGTTGAAAACACCTGGACCTATACCCTAATCGTTTCTTAACTGAATAATAAAAATGGCCGAGAGGTCTGAAGTCTAAACTAGAGTTTTAATGAATTTGGATTGAAATTGTTCCTAAACTGTTGTGTCTGTAAATTGTAAAAAAAAATCATTCACACAATCTGAGTGGTCCAAATCAATTGTCTCTACAATTGCCTTATCAAACTACATTTTATAGCAATTTTAAGCTATAAGTTAATATAAACAGACTAATATTGTATCGTACAATTTTTGCCTTCATTCTATTGTAAAACAATTTGCTATTATACTTGTAATTATAGAAATAATCTTAAAATAGATAAGCAAAATAAAAAAAATATGGGAATATAATTATAATATACTTATAATATGTTTATATCTTTAACATAATAACTTATTTTACTTTCAATGTATATTCTAAAATAAGGAAACGTAATGTAAAAAATGAAATTATGACTATGTACGTGTCAGACATGAATTATATCTTCAGCCCTTGAAAGATCTGAAGAGTGCCGTCTCTTTTTGAGCACTTATCCAATACTGGCAAAGAAGGAAAGTTGATTACAATTTACTTTGTCCAGCTACCACGCTTAAGCTGCGTAGTCTTTGATGAAAATTGAAAGCTTTCGTGGATGATCAGTAGCAACACTTAAACTTGTCGGTTTCCCGAGAATATGTTTTATTCTCATTAATATTGAATTGATTACTTTTATATTTAGTGACCCAGAGATACCAACTGTCTATCATAAATACTCATAACTGTGTTATATAACGAATCTATAGATCACTGGTGGTGCCAGCTTGTTTTAGGAGTTAATATTGCTTTCATTTCCAAAATTTTGGAAGAAAACATAAGGTACACATTTATGTCTAAATTCGTTACTTACTCTTTGAGAACTTTATTCAAAGTTCTAGAAAGAACATTTGGAGGACAAACAATAGTGGCTGGTTTTGGAATTGTCCATTCGTTATAGTTTCTTTGAATTGTAACCACAACAGGATTCTCTTGAAACTTCTGCCATGATTTAGAAATAAGAAGGCAAGCCATAGTTAATCCAGTGACAAAGAGAGTGATCCACATCAACCTGTTGAAGAAAACAAAGTTAGTTTTTTAACTCTTTCTCTGGAAGATGTGTAGACGACACACTGGTTCATTTGGTAGAGAGCTCACCTCTGGTGCTAGAAGTCGTCGGATCGATCCTTGTTCATGGCATGTGGTCTTTGTGCTAGACAATCACCGTGTGCGTGGATTTTCTCTGGGCGCTCCCGTTTCCTCACACTTTCTTCATTCCACCAATTCATCCCATCATCACCCATACGGCCAGCCGTAGTTGTTTACAGGGTTTAAAATAAAAACAAAATTCTGAAAGTTGTTATATATACAAAAACGGAATAAGTAGGACATTAGAGGAATCGAGAGTTCGTAACAGTCGCTACATGTTGTTTTCCAAGTCTGAAGTTGAAAATAAACTACGTAAATAAAAAGAAAGCAAGACAGTAAGCATTATAAGGCATGATATTTTCTGGAGATTTAATAGACACTTTTCTGAATCGTACCAGATATTAAACTACATGAAGAACACACTAGAAAGGAAGCAACATAGACCAACAAATGCAAAAGTGAGATA
Organism: Lepisma saccharinum; assembly: GCA_022664845.1. NCBI lineage: Eukaryota > Metazoa > Arthropoda > Insecta > Zygentoma > Lepismatidae > Lepisma > Lepisma saccharinum. The sequence goes on from JAGDQP010000144.1 coordinate 139,933, forward strand.
TTGGCACCACTGCGTTCTAGATAGTCTACAGTATGAACATATGAAATATTTCAAGGAAGTAGGAAGTTAAGTTCTGAGTTTTGAAGATTTACCGAAACTTTGTACAGATGAAAACATACAAGATAATTCCAAATTACATAAGTACGATGATAGTAAAAAATCACGATTTGTTTTCCAAAATGATCATTTTTGTTTATTTTTTTATTTATCTCGATTGTTTAAACAATTGTATTATTTAAATAACTTGCGACACAGAAAAAGCCACTAAATTGTTTCTTCTTTCAAATGCCTTAACTAGTAAAAAATAAAGTAAAATTCACAAATCGTGCAGTGTTCGCTAGGGAAGATAACCATGGAAAATAGGCAATTATAAAAACTTGTAATATTTTTTAAAAAGGAAGGAAGATACTGATGGTTTATTTTATAAAGGAAAATTAACATCAAGCAAATGGCTACGGTACTTTTGTAGATATACGATGAATGAAGTGGTTTCAGAGGGGTGTACTATGTAATTAAGTTCGAAAAAAACAATCTACAATGTTCCTACGTTTAAGTTTTCCTTCTAAATGACTTCTGTGCCTTCTTTCTTCCCAAGCAGTTGCATATTTTATAACGTCTCTTTCTCACTAGTCTCCATGTTCCTAAAGAATTATTCTGCGATTTAAAATTACTAAGATAAATTTCAATTTATTTCACTTCGAGGTTTTAGCCCTCAAAATTCTACTATCAATTAGGGAACACCCTGTGACAATAAACCGTAAAGTATTAGCGCCATTTTAAAGCCACGATCGCTCAGTCGTAGAGCGTTCACCTCTGGTCCGTGGTGTCCCCGAGTCTATCCGGAGCCGTGTAATGTGAGCTTTGTGGTGAACAAAAACCGTGTTCATGTTTTTTTTTTAGGGTTCTCTCGTTTCCTCCCGCTTTCTTCGTGCCGCCAATTCTTCCATTATCATCTGATCCAAAATTGCTTGTAGAGCTTACATAAAATTCGATTCAATGAGACCTGCTTAATGCAATCAAATCAAAAGTTGGATACGCAGCTTTGTATTTTCATTCTTCAACATACATATAGGTAAACATTATACTTCCTTTGAGAATAAATTGCTTTTGAGCAATTTGTGAAGAAATAAAAAATTGATACAAATAGGAATACACAAAGTAGGTAATATTACAAAACAACTATTTTGGTTTTCCAAACAAAGACATGATTTCTGTTTGGTTTGTTTCTGTTTTCATATGTATTAAAAATTAACATATTTGTAATACAATTTGTAAACTTATAGTGTGAATTGCGTCCGTACGTTCTCTTTTAAAACTTTGTGTGTAATATGAAATGATCGATTAAAATATGTTATCAAATAGTTTATTTCTGCTCTTTCTTAAAAAAAAAATATTAATATTTTTTTGTTTAAATCATCTGATTTAAATCGCGATTTAAATCACTCACTTTGATTTAAATAAATCAACCTTGATAAGATCCGACGGAGTCGAACGGAACGCGACTGTTAAGATTTATTTAACAGTAAACCTCAGTCGCTTATTCTATTTTTTGATTGATTAAATATATATAAAGTAGCTTAGGTTGGTATGACGTCATGTGTTCGCCAACAGTTATGTTGTTGTTTGACCTCTTAAATGATGAATTGAATATATTAATGCATATCAATCATTAATGGCTTAGGCAGGGATAGATTACGTGAAAAGATGTAGAAGGAGTCGGCCAAGACTTAAGTGGAAAGTACAATCCCGACATTTACCAGGTTTGGCTAAGTTGTAAATTATGAGTGAATCAGATTATGTGGTTTAAAATTCGTGCTCCGATAATGAAGAAACGTCAGTGCCTATTTCACTAAAGTCTAAAGAAAAGCGAGTGGAGCTGAAGAATATTGGAAAGAAACTACGGAACTCCACATTTCAGACTAGATAAAAGAGGCCGCGATGGCTCAGTGGTAGAGTGGCTTACCTCTGATGCTTGGGGTACTCTATTCGATTTGAACCTATACTATGTGCGTATATTTTTGTCGTGGCTCTCCGGTCTCCTTCCAGTTTTTTTGTTCATGAAAACCATTCTTCCATCATCATCCATACGCCCTGAGTGGAAGGTTGCCTAACGGCCTTAAAATTAAATTAATATTCAAGCTTGTTAGGACTGTAACTGCAAAAAGATTCAACTGTTTCGGGAATGTGTTTATTGAATAAAAAAAGACGTTTTATTTAAACTATTAATTGATACAGAACGCACTGAAGGTAGAGATACAAAAAAAAAAATCTTGCGGGGTTGATCACTCTGCATCTTATAAAAAGCTCCAGAGCGATGAAACGTATCCGCTATTTGAAAATTAAAAGAAAATACAACAACTGCTAATGGATGGGAGTATGCCCTTCATATTTGTAATATTTTGTTCTAGTATTGAAACCTGATAGGAAAAATACATAGTTTTCCGTGGATAAAGTGACTAACTCTATAGTTTAATGTTTTGCCACCAGAACGCAAGTTAAAAGTTTACTGAACCATTGTTTCATTACGAATGAACAGCTTTAGAGCTTGATTTCTCAATTTGTATATAAAATGAGTTAGTCAATTTAGCTTCTTAGGGTCTGAGTTATCGCTATGAAAGAAACATTGAACGACACACTTGATGAATCTAGAGTTTGTGCAAAGCAGCCCAGAATAAGTGTACAATCATCTCACCAAACTCTGCCGAAAAATGTCTTAATTGAAAGAATTTTGCTAGGCGTGAGGAGAAAGGTTGATGGATATTCTGCCGTCAGCTACTATCTTCAGCTGCTGAAAGAAATTAACAAGGAAATGTATATCCCATGTGTGCCCCATCTTTAAAAACGACAAATGCCTTTTTCTTTCCTATTCAATAAATACTTTCAACAGTGTCGCATCCTGTTAATGCGTGAGCTGCTAGAAATGTTTGGCGATATCTGACGGCTTCACATTTGATGCTGAAATATCAACCGCTGTCATTTGACTGATTGCAGATACCATAAAGACGTTACTACCGTCAACAATTTCAGCATAATGATGAAGGAGGAGAAGAAATACATCTGTGTCATCGGAAATAACCGTGATATCAGAAGCAGAAGTTCTAGCTAATAGCAGAGCTTGTTGAACAAGGATAACGTCTGCTTCCTCATTTTCATTACTTAGATCTGGACGTGGAAGTGTTCCATGTGGAGTTACTTCGACAGTTGTAATATCAGGCCCAGTGACTATTAGCTTGTGAAGAGTAGGGAAAGACTTTCTCCGTTCATGCAGGTAGTTGCATATGTGTTGAATTACATGAGTCTTGTTTCCAGAAACTGTAATAATCACTTCTTGTCATTGAAGCGGCGTATTCATTCTCAGTTGATACTTTCTTATGGCTTTAACACATCGTTGTGCCGGGAGGAACTTTTAATGCTATTGCAATTGTATCTATCAAATAAAAGATAGACGTCATCAGTTTGTAGACGAATGTTGATATATCCCACGTACTTTTTCACAAAAACTAAAACAGTTCCATTTGATGGCCAGGGTATCACCCAGAGAATTCCAGAACCGTCTGTTACATAAGCACTGGTATGAGCTCGAACACAATTAAAGAGTTCAACTGCTAAACTTGATTTTAAGACTGCTTTAGGTGTGGATGTCATAGAGCCATCGTCATTGAATAATGCGGTTGGGAGTGGTGCCAGTTCATGCCTAAGGACACTCGGAAAATCTACTGATCTTGGACACAACAAACCGATCACACGTGTGTATATCACATTGGTGTCACAAACACCCCCCCCCCCTCAATGATTGTATTTCTCTTCATTGAGGCCATGGTTATGATTTTCTTTGAGATGTGTCTATGAAAACCTTCAGGCCATGATCTTTGGAATTCAACCATTTGCTTCTATCCTTTTTCTACAGCATCATTAACTTTTACAGATGCAGCTGCAACTCGTCCAGTTACGATATTGATGATTTCAGGAGGATGCAGCAGTGAATCCAAGGGATCACTGCACTGAACTAGTTTTTTTCTCGACTTGTTTTTTGTCTTCGTTCTCCTTGTTCTTTCTGGATTCACTTTCTTCTTTGTGGTACAGAAAAGACAATTGGAAGTCTTTATCTTTCGCAATTCTTCAAAGTTTTTTCTGTAGCTGAGTGCAAATGTGAAGACTTAGTGCCCAAGTTGAAACCATGTTTCCGTTTAAAGTAACACCAATAAGTCCTCTATGACTCTTCCCGTACCTCATGAAGGTAGTTTCAATAAACATGTCACTCCAAATAGCATTCCACATACCTCGTCTGTGTCTTGCAACATTTCTCCTTTTAAAAACTTCTCCAATACATCACTATGAATATTGCACATCGATGAGTAATAATAAAGGTAGTATCTAAGATAGTTGAAATGTCCTGCTGCAAAAAAGTATGGAGTCATTTCCTTCACAGCATACAAATGTAATGGAAAATCAGCCTCTCGTCCAGGTCTCACATACATCATTATTAGAATGGGCTTCACTAGGCAATTCACCCACAGCCTACATGTCTTGATCTTGTCTGCTTTGCATGAAATGTATCACATAAGTAACCCTTCATAACTGATAGATCTACTTAACATATGCGGTCTAAGGATTTCTTCTGCTAATATTCGAAACGCTCTTACGTTATGTGGAAATTTATTTCCCGACAATATTGAATCAATACCTCCAAATGCACACGACAATATTTCTTCAATCTCACTATTTGCCATGAGAATCCCAACACATCCGACGAAGCTAATTAGGGTATGTATTCCACCAAGTCCAAGAGTGAAATTCTTTAACTCTTCAGAGTAAGACCACATGATATCAACAGCGATTCGGTACAGAGCCTGATCCTCTGTGAAAACTACATGCTGCTGACCTGCTTCCTCAGTTAGTCGTTTCGCCTCCATCATTGTTGTCATTACTGTGTCAATATTTCCAGGTGTCATGTTAATTAGGGACGTGTATACAGCTGCTGACATAGGCCTAATTGTGTTACCCTGCTGGCGACATACTTCAGTATTGAAACCTCCATATTCAGGGCACTGGTCATTTGACGCAACGTTTTCAGAAACTTTAAATCAAGGTGTGCTGCTCTTCTGTAAGATATTTGTTATCGATGTATAACTTCTTCTGGTACCTCAAAGGTACAGCAAAACAATTCAGGCATTTGTAGTTTCTTGGGCCCGTTATAGCGATATATGTTGATATTCTATTCCACATGTGTGTTAAAATCACCTTTAGAAGGACGGGGAATGCTGAAAATAATGGGAGATGAAATTTCATTTTAAGTTATAGGCTTAACTACAAGCGGTGTCATTAACTGAGTATTTGACAAGCCTTTGGAGAATGATATTTGACAATCAAAGTTATCAGCTGTGCTGCGGCAGCTGATTCTGAACCCCTAAACCTAAGAAATGCATCATATGAACAACATACACCGAAATCATGAAATGTATTAATTAAATTTTTGCTCTGTAAAATGGCGGTAAGTGCAATTTGAAGAGAAATAAAAGTGTGGTTCACAGCAGAGCATATGACACTTGCGACCAGAAATGCTGGTAACGAATAGTTAAGGTTATCTGATATTTCTCCAAGCAGCAGCAACAATGCTGGACTCACGTTAGCTGTCAATTTTTCTTTGTCCAAACTATTATCACAACTCTCTGCCCATTTTCGAAATTTTCTAATCTGCTCAGCAATAAGATGACCTTTTTTGCACATAAGAGGAATCTTCGTCCTCTGTCACCAATCGCAGCTGCGATGACGCAATTTCTCTGAATACTAAAATACTAGCAACTCCCACTGAAGACAGAACCACAGTTTCAGTACCGAGCGAAGTAATCACATCCTCAATCACAAGTTTTCTTACACGTAACCCTCTTTTCGTAAATATGAGTTGTATATTTCAATAGTGTTCCAGATCTTTTTCCTATCACTTTTCAGATCATTAATAACATCGTTGAGAATTTCATCTTCCGACGATAGTTCTGATTTCTCAATAGATGCAGTAGCCGCTGCCACATTTCATTTTCCAATGAATCTTTGTCTGCAGTCATCATCATAGCGAGCATCTGCTTCATGTAAATCACTTATAGCTCCTGACACTCTTAACTGCACATCCTGACCCTCACAATACGTAGCATATATGTTTTACAGAGCTATTGTGGTTAACAAAAACAATGATAATAAAACTGAAAATTTTAGCTTTGTAATCTGGCAACACTGCTTTATATGTTTTTTTTAGTTTCCTACTAGAAAGATAAAGTACATTAACTATCACCTATACACCAAGTTTGGTTCTTTTAGGTTGAATGGTTCCCGAGATATTGAAAGAAATGTCTAAAAACAATAGCCTGGCGTGGATCTAATGACGCCCCTAGCATAAGGAGCCCATATCTCAATCTGCCCAACAATGACAGAGTGACACCCGGAAGATTCTTGCTTAGCACACTCAAATCAGTAACATACAGCAAAAGAACTTTGGGCGTACGACAATTGATGGTTCAAAAGTAAATAAAGAAATAAACGTTTACATTTAGTTTTGAACCTGGCATTACTGCTGGCAGTTACTGATTTTTAACAATTGGGGATGGGGTAATGTTAATGACATTAATATTCATCTGCATACCAAATGTGGTTGTTCTAGGTTGAATGATTCTCGAAATATTAAAGGAAATGGCTGAAATCAGTGGCGTGCCGTGATCTAATAAGACCCCCAATTTCAAGGGTCCTTATCTCAGTTTGCCCAACAATGACAAAGTGGTATCCGGCAGATTCTTGCTTAGCACACTCAAGTCAGTATGAAACAGAAAATGAAACTTTAGGCGTACTACAAAATAATCCAGGTTCAGTGGTCTGGCTACCAGACTAAAAAGAAGAGTATGTAATTAGGTAATCTCCGCTCCTATGCGATGCAATATCAGTCGTAACTGCAAACAAATTCTATTTCTGTTTTCTTGATATAACTAAATAGCCAACTCTGTACATTAGGAGCTTGCAAGTTCACTGGCGCAGTAAAAAAATGTTCGTCCTGATGCTATATCCTAGGCAATATCAAGCACGTTTAAAAAACATACAACTAACTATTAAAAACCTCTTCTAGTACTGTTATTATAACGAACGTCTCAGTATCCTGAACGGCCTCTTACATTCCGCCTTACAAACGCACATGCAATATAATGTTTGTGTTTCCCTCATCCGAGTAACATGGCCTACCTATCTTAATCGTTGTGCCTTCGTTATTCTTATTATATCGGGTGAATCATATAATGTGTTTAGTTCTTTACTATGCAGACTCTTCTTTTCTGTAGCTATTTTAGCCTTCTTCGGCTTGCATACAGTATTTAATACCGTTATTTATAAAACAAGCAATTTATGTTCAATTCGCACGGTCGTACTCCAATTTTCGGAAATATAAAATATAACTGGCAAAATAAGAGTTCTGTATATTTCAAATTTCTTGATATTGAACATAAGGTTAGTAGTTTCTGAATTGAGAAGGAAAATTAGTTAATCTACGCTAAGTGTATTTTTCTTCTTCTGCAAGCTCGTTCTAGCTTTTTATAAATGCTCACATATATGTGAGCATTTATATTTGTTTATTTTTTATTATATTGTTGTTAGTATATTTTTGTCTCTATTAACTTTTGTCCCTGTGTTTCAGCTTCTTTCCATGTATATTTCCTACCTCAACCTCCAGAGGTATCTCATCGCAAGCTTCTACTAGCAAGTGCCCACTATGATCTTGTGATATTTATTTTGGAAAGTACTTGAAAAAAAGGCATATTTACCAGCAAAACTTGAATAAGGGTCCAGAAAAATGATGCTTAAGTTCGACAAATCTTTAAATTTGTTGAACAGTAGAAGCTCTACCGTCAACGGGAACATGAACAATATTCCAGTCATTGCGTAGAACATCTAAAGAAATATCGAAAGAGTCATTTTGAAAATGTTATAAGGAATTATAGGTAATCCCGTAAAAATGTTGCGAACCGTAAAATAATTTTTGTACTGATGTGTGCTATCTTCTTTTATTGAATATCAGTATTGATCAGTGACTAAAACAATAAAAATAGAGATATGACATGATTATGAAAGTCAATCCTACAAGAACGAGTATGCATGACAGAAAAATGATTGATTTTTTTAATGGTGGTCTGTAGGCTTCTTGCCTCATATCTGTAGAATCTAGTTGCACAGTAATGCTTCTAACTTCAAACTCTTCAACGAGAGAAAAGCAACAACCTTCAATCGCTTACTTATTTCAAGTTTACAGATCCACTTTCCAAAACTATGATCTCATTTTTTTTACATGAAAATATATACATCATGTCTGTTGATTATTGCTTCCATTTTAGTAAATTACAACCACATCATGAATCCGGTTGCCTACATTCCGTCTTCTTCATATTTGGTGCATGCTTCTTCCATTTTTGTCTGAAGCATCCACTGATCCTTAAGGTGCACACTACTTAAAACTTCGTATGCACAACATCCATGGAAAATAGCATAATTACAGTTATGCTGTCAAAATTTGATTATGTACATGGCCCTCGCCTAGGGACCAGTGATACATGTTGTTTGCTTCAAGGCTCCTTTTAAGTTTTATCGAATAGTGTACTACGTATTTTCAGCAATCTAATTAATTTTCTTGCTGACTCCTGACTGTCTCCGATATATCCTGAAAATACCAAACAGCTTCTGCACAATAAGTAGGTTAAGTGTAAATGTAAAGTAGGTTAATGTAAATCAAAAGAGAGGAAAATAAATTCAAATTCAAGTGGTGTTATAATGAAGAACGTTAATTAGCTTACACTATTCTATATCCACAAAATATTACACAAAACAACTAAATTGGATACCCTCACTGCACATGAAGTTTTTGGACATTAATAGTTACGCGTTTAACGTCTGTTTAGGGGCAATAACAGGTACACGATCAAATAGCTATATTTTGGGTACCTTTTTGCAGCCGTTAATCACTGTTTGGTCAATTATCTAGGATATATAATGCATCATTTGTATATTCGCTATACGTGAGTCATAATGTCCTTTTATAATTTTCGTTACCACATCTACGAGTAAATACATCACGATTTAAGTATCACCACATTCAAATTGTTATAGCTTTATTCCGGTTAATATTCCTAGCTACTCCTTTGTTTGTCTATTTTTTAAACATAATTTTCAATGACATAGGAATGGGATTGTAATTCCTTTTGAAGGTAATTAATTTTCTCTCCTTTCCTCATGGTTTCGTTATGCGTAAACATTTTTCTAAGGCTTTACCGTTTCTTTAGATGTAGGTTCTTGAAGCAACAGTCAGATTATTATCACTGTATTATACGATAGCATCCCCAAATTTAGATACCGTCATTAGCTTGTCTTCCACCCTACAGCCTTAATATACTACGTAATTCTCCCGGTACAAACATGTCAGAACATTTTAAACTGTCATATTGATATCACGTTGTTACGGACTTCCCTATCAAATGTATTCCTTTTTTGAGGGCTATCTCATTTGACAGCTTATATCATTCAACTAATATATAATTTTCTCTATATTAGCTCTATATGCCTCAAAATTATATTGAATATATAGAAAGGAGCATTTTTTTATTTGGATATTTTTAAGTGAGTTTTTGCTCGTATATAGCGTTTTACATATTATTGAATATATGGGAATAATAGGTAGATTTAAGTTTTAAATGTAGTTTACATGAAATCACCTTTCATGGAAATTCCCATTCTTTCTCTTTTGCAGCATAAATACCTTCCAGATTGTTGTAGTAGAACTACTACTAATACTAATAACTATAATAATAAGTCGTCCTTGGTCCAATATGTCATGAGTTAATTACTATAGCAATCATCTTACTTCTCAATTTGAAAACATTTTGATGTCTAGGTTCGCAACTAATGCAAGTGATTCTCGTTCTTACCAGAATTTGCAATGTTTCTCAATTGGAAAATTTATGGTGTGCAGTTGAGATTTCGCGAACTGTATTGGAAGCAGCCACAGCGTTTGTCTCTCCATTAGAAAGTCAAATTCCTACAAAATAATAGTCCGAAATTACTCATTTTTCAGTTTAAAAAAACTGAATAGCGTGTGCCGCATACTAATATTGCCATTCTTGTTAATGGATTTAACGTAGTACCATTTGCAAACGTGTTTTTAAATGGATTGTTAATGACAAATACATTTCTTGGAGCTGCAATAATTAATGCTCATGCAAAGCTTCATAGAAATATATCAATAAAGAAACCAAAGCTTTCTAACATGGCTGAATTCTTTAAAAACAAATACATTTCTTACGTAACGGTTTCGGTAATATACCACTTCCTTCACCAGACTACACTGTACAACTGAATAAAGAAAGCATACTTATCGCCTTTTCTTTTCACAGGCAGGGATCACTACTAATTAAAAGTTCACTTTTTCTCCCTAGCGCTGCCCTTCCCCAGTACCTACCTGCCTTTCAACTCTTAAATTTGATGAGCCTCCAGATCGCATACAACTTTTAACAGTTAATTACCGGAAACACCTTCTTAAAAATATGTTTTGACGAAAACAAGTTCCTTACTACACCGGCTTAAACAAAAGACCTTAAATATTCAATAAATATAGAAGTTAGATATATATAGTAGATATAGAGTTAGACATATATGTACTACTTGATTTATGTGTGATAATAATAATAAATTTAATAATGATGATTTTATATAAAGAATTTATATACGAAGTTAGATACTTCCTCACAAATTAAAAATACACAGAATACAGAGGTAAATAAGAAATACACTTAAATTACAATTAAATCAAAAATAAATATATGTAAAAATATAAATAAATAAGCAAAACATAAATAAACAAACTCATATTTTTATTGCATTTTTAAGCTCTTTTGTTTAAGCCGATGTAGCGAGGGACTTGTTTTCGTGAAAATTTATTTTTAAGGTGTTTCCAGCAGTTATCAGTTTAAAGATGTTTGTGATCTGGTGGCTCATCAAATTTAACAGATGAAAAATCTGTACACTCGCCCGAGGGAGGACAGCGCTAGGGGAAACAAAATGTGAACATTTTAATTAGTAGTGACACTTAATTCATGGAGAGAAAAGACAATCTTATTTCTTTATTGATTAAGTATTTTTTCTATATTTAGTAGTAGAGTGTAGTCTGAGGAAGGAAGTCGTATACTTCCAAAACCGTTTAGTTTGAAGTTATTATTGTTATTAAAGACTTCATCCTCGTCAGAAAGCTTTGTTTTTCTTTATTCGAGATGTACACAAGACCATATTGTATTAATAAAAAATATATGAAATGGAAATCATTAAACATTAAATTTAAAATATGTAAGCAGAAAATACAGATAGATGATTGGGACAACAACACTTTTCTTCTAAGGACTGGCTGGTACGAATATTTCCAACGGTTTGCAATAATGATTAAAATAAATTGGCTACTTTAATAATGTCATGCTTAGGATAAAAAAAGAATGATAGAAACTTTGCCCTGGTTAAGATTTTAATTTCTGCCAGAAGTGTTTCGGAAGTGACTTGGCGAGACGGGATGACAAATTAACCAAAGATTTGTCTTAATGCCAGTTAAGGTAGGTAATCTTTTTGTCCGCTTTTGCTCAATGCGTTTATAGATAAACTCACTCTCATTTTGATTTATATAGATACAAGTGGAATACAATGTTCCAAAACATTCTAATAGGTGCATTATGGGTAAAGAAGTTTCAAAATGTTACGTATGTTTAACGTTTTTAAGTCTGTATATAACATGTTTAACATTTCTTCTGGTTACTAACAATAGGTTAATGAGTATTTATAGCTCAGGATAAAAATAATTTTTGTACATACCTCTCTGCAATGCGTCTTTTCCTCCTCCCAATATCTCCAAGTCCATGGTATGAAGTCTTTATAAGCACACGTCTAATACAGGCTAACATTTCAAGGTAAGCTGAATACCTTACAGTATTCGTTGTATTCTTCGAAGGTGCCAACTAAGTAATAGACGTAAATGTTTCATGAAATTGTGGAAATTCTGAGTATGGCAAGAGTTTGAAAAAATCCTATATCTTTCTAGAATTAACGTACAAATAAATTTCACCTTCGCTCTCGTATATATTCCATAAATTACAAATTAAATTACTACTTCATAAAGGTCTAAAATTTATGGTGTTCATCTTAACTTCCTGAATACCGAATAAAAGACAACGTTTATAGATACATTATTAAATTTTTAGAATATTTCGCTCTCGCTGGAGATTCCTCATCTACTTTATCTACATTGTGAATAAGTATTAAATATTCAGGTAGATTAATCGTTAATATTCATATTTGAATGTTTACGATCTACGAAATAGTTTTAACCACTTTTTTTTGTATGTTGAAGCTAAACGATATTTGCCTTGCTTATTACGTCATCCAATAAATCCCAGTAATTATCATACTTCCAACACTCACCCAAGTGTTTAGAAAATGACATGGCAACTTCTGAAATGAGTCAAACGTACTTTATTGAAGCATTGGAATCTTTTTCATCCATTATATCCATAGCTGAGGAGCATCACGATACTAATATTGATCTACTAGTATCTTTCCTCGATTTTGAGTACATCGATAGAAATACGATACTTTGGAAACTAGTTATCGGTATCGTGCATCTTGATAGTTTTTGGCAGTATCTTTCAGTTACTTTTGCGATACTTTTACCGATACTATTTTATCATAAGACATTTTGTTACTGTTAAGTTCCTAATTTGATCTTGGTAATCTGGATTTTACGTTATTAGATATTTAATATTCCAATGTATTATTCCATATGATTCGGAACTGTGTGAAAACTGGAATCGAAGAAAAAGATCATGGAATTCGGAAATGTTCTTTAACTGGAACTTCAGAAAACTTCAGAAAACTTGGGGCTTATTAGCAAGTTATTTTCTATCTGGACTAATTAACAGCTCCGACGACATATTGTTTCTTTTTCGCGTGTTCATATATTATCTATGTGGTCAAGTGTGTTGCCTTTCTTTGGTATGTTACTAGGATTCCAATCGAAAAGTAGCGTGTTTTTTTCACTAATATTAAGACATGTAGGAAAGTTACTTAAGCTCAATACACTGGAATAACAGAATGCAATATTAATTCATACATATACATTAGGAATTTGAATGAATTTTATTTATGGCCTTTAGGCATCTAAGGCACAGGTTGGGATGTGGGAGGATAAAGACTGGGAAAATGTCGGCCAGGGCCTACCAGGTGCGTAAATATGAAACCGGAATTTATGTACAGAAAAGACACAGTGATTAGATGACAATGCTAACAACTATTTTACTCGAAGTATTGGTCATCGCTAGCGATACATTTCTGCCATCGTTCCGGCAATGTGTGCATGCCAGACCAAAAACTGTGCCTCTTGTGCTGCAAACCAGTCATCAAGCCATTTTCGTAAGATGAGAAGCACTGGTCGGCAGGTGTGTGTCCCATGGATACAAATAAGTGAAAATAGGAAGGCGCCAAGTCTAGCGAGCAAGCCGGAAGTGCAAAGATTTCCCATCCTAGCGTCGTAATCGTTTCCTTCACAGATTTTGCTGTGTGGGAGGGTGCATTATCGTGAAGTACAATCACTTTATGTTGTCTTTGGTCATATTCTGGTCGTCTTTTACGCAAACGTTGAATGAAATCGATTATTTGTTGTCGATAACGTTGGATATTAACGGTTTCGCCAGGTTTCAGCAGTTCATAATAGATCACACCCTTCTGATTCCACCAAATACAAACACTGTCTTCCGACCATAGCGATTTCGTCTTGTAGTCGATGTTGCCGGTTCTCCTGGAGTTACCCATGATCTTTAAAGCTTAGGATTCACGAAATAGATCCACGTTTCGTCACCAATCACAGTTCCATGGAGAAATGATATCCTTTTGTACCTGGCGAGCAGAATTTCGCAAGTGGTTTTTTCTTAGGTTTTACTGCTGTCGTTCAGCCAATGCATGTGGAATCCATTCTCCTGAATCTTGCCCATGGCTCTTAAACGTATGGATATTGCTTCTCGTGTCACATTTAATTGATCCGCGAGTTGTTGTTGCGTTTGAGCGTCATTCTCATCCAAGAAAGCTTGCAATTCGCTGTCTGCAAACTTTTTCGGTGGTCTTCCACGTTCCTCGTTTCTCACGTCAAAATCGCCACTTTTAAATTTTGTAAACCACGCATAGCACTCTGACTTACCAAGAACATGATCACCGTAAGCTTCGACAAACATGCGATGCGATTCTGCAGCAGTTTTCTTCAAATGGTAAAAAGAAATCAATTATGTCCGCACATCGTAGTTTGTAGGTACAAATTGCGCCATGTTCAACGCTATTAAACACTACATTATGACATAAAACTTGTCTAGTTGTGAGTTGCAAATCGTTATCAGCAGTCAAAACAAGCAAGTGGCGCCAAGGACGTAGTTTTACGGTAACCACAGTGACAGCTAACGCCGTCTATGCACAAATCCCGGTTTCATATTTACACACCTGATAAGTTGAAGGTACCATCACAACGTTTGCCTGATACGATTGAGGGAAAGCCTTCAAAACTTCAGTCAGGATGAAATAAGAGGAAGTGTTGAAGCTCGCGACCTGATTTTAAAAGTGAGAAAGAAATTTATGTTTTTACTTACGTGACGATTATTAAAGAAATCCTTTGTGGTGTCAACAAAGAGTACAAGGATGAAGTAAATAAAGGTTAGTAGTTAATGTAGCGAAGAGCTATGCTCGACATTGGAAGAGTACGAAAATATGGTCCTATTATTCCATATTTATCCATATAGAGGCAATACATTGAATTAGGAAACCACATGGGATAGCAGGTCACTGATACGCATTTAGACACCACGCGTGTTCCAAGCAATCTGTAGGCCCGCGACGCCTGCAGTTGTGTGTAAGACCTTGAGGGAAGTGGCTCTATGAGTGATTCATGGGAAATGCATCGTCGTCGTGAGTTGATGACATTCGAACGAGACATGGTGGTGCCCAAGTCATGTCCCGACGCATGAGAAATTCGATTTCGGCGGTGGTGCAGGAATCCGGCTTCACACGTTTAACTGTGTCCAAGGTGTACCGACAATGGTTAGATGAAAGCTTCACAGTCAACAACAGATACTATATCGGGCGTCCAGACGACCTAAATGACCGAGATGGGCGACACTTGAAACGAGTGGTCAATAGAGACAGGAGGGTGACAGTGCGAGAAACCACGGATCAATTCAACATTGACCTTACTAGAGTTTTGCACAATTCGTCGGAACATGCGATCATTCGGGTATGGAAGCCGTCGCCCTAAACGGGTTTCACTGCCAATTCCGCGTCATCCTACACGCCGGCCTGCATTTGATAAGAACCGCATCGGATGGGCACTGCAACGGTGGCGTAACTTCAGTTGGTCCGACCAGTCACGGTATCAACTATCATGCCGATGAGAGGTACCTTGTGCGGCGCAGACCTCATGAAGGGATAGATCCCCCATGCCAAGTGAGCGTGGTCCATGGCGGTGGAGTATCTGTCAAGGTTCGGAACACAGTTTCCTGGTATGGAATGGGTTTTATGGTTGTCCTGGAAAACATGTTGAATGGTCCACATTACAATCAGCTGCTACACCCGTTTTTGATCTTTCGACCCTCTGACGATCTTGCGTTCTTTGAAGATGCCAATGCGCCGCCACATCGCTAAAATGTCGTCCGAGAATAGTGCGAAAGGCATACACGGGAAGTCCAGCGACTGAGCTTGTAATTCCGGAACCCTGATATGATGTCCAATTGATCATATCTGATGTACCGTTGAGTTCAGGCTAGATGCACTGGAAACCCCACCCACGAACAGGCCGCAATTGTTTTCCACTCTGCAGACTGTGTGGTATCAATTGTCTCCGGAATTGTACCAGGGACTTTCAGACTCATTTGCAAACCATATCGCTGCGCTCCGCAGGGTCAGAGGTGGCCCGACACCCATCCATCCCATACATTTTGCTAATTCAGTGTAATTTTTAGCTGGAAAAGTAGCCTTTCTCACAAGAAATAATTAGAGTTACTATGCAGAATAACTTTAAAGAATGCATCAGTAACTTTGCAGTAATTGTTATTCGTTTACAAATGAGAACTTATCACAGATGCGGACAAAAACGTAATGATTTGAAGAACCACAAAGAGAGAACCTGGAGGTTGTGGGGGATTTTGTCTATTTGGTTTCTTGAGTTTAGCTATTGTTCATGTTTTGAGGCCCAGTGTAAGGTGATGCATTTCATATTTTACCTTCCGTATATTATTGATGGGAATAGTAGGACTTTGAGGTTGAGAAATGAGAACGTACAGGGAAGATCAGAACCCTCCGCTTTGTATAACAAGCTGCAGCGCAATCACACGAATATGACAAGCACAGTGGAGACCGATTGATGTGCAGCAATATGTCTCATCACCATCTTCTTTTCCAAGACGGCCTGTCACTCGACCAGGCCAGGCCCTGGCCAACTACATCTTAGAGCCACACATATGGCTGCAGATTCATCATCTGCCACGGCGCTCCTAGTATTCCTGGGTAGGAACCCCGATGCCGCCCACCCTGGTTTGGATAAGTGAGACTTTTTGAATGATATGTTTGGTGTTTCCATTGAAATGGTGAGATCCGATTACCCAATTGCCCTTGTAGTCTCAATGTATATTTGGATAAATAAACCTCTATTTGGTTTTGGAATGGCGTTAGTCAGTTCCTTATCTAAGCGCTTAATATATCCCGATTTCATGCCTACCATCTGCTACGTATTTCGTCCCCAAAGTATGCTCCCGGTATTCACCATCTGCTGGTAAAGGTCTTCCTCAGTTACATCAGATGACTCTTTGGATTGTACTCAGATTGCAGAGACATGAATTCTGTAGTCAACAAAATATCTATCTATCTATCTATCTATCTATCTATCTATCTATCTATCTATCTATCTATCTATCTATCTATCTATCTCTCTCTCTCTCTCTCTATCTATCTATCTATCCTAAATCTATCTATCTATCTCGAATTCCA
>JAGDQP010000144.1:157105-167691 GCA_022664845.1 Lepisma saccharinum
TATATATATATATATATATGGTGGTCTGGAACAAGACCTACCCAGCATCGTGATGCAATTCGGGAACTGCTGTGAATAAAAGACATTGGCGTTCACAGTTGATAGCTTTAACTCTCGTCTCGAAACGCGTCTGGTCAGCGTGGAAGCATTCGACCAACTCCTCCACCCCGGAGAGGCATCATCCAGTAGTGGATTGAATATGCTACTGAATTGTTATTATAAGTGTCGGGACATCTCATAAGTAATGTTGTTGTGTGATAACCACTGTAATAATACCATTTCATGTGCGAATAGTGAAGTAGACGGCATGTATCATAGTTGAGTCATATAGGTCACTTGATCGAGCTGCAGTCTGTAGAAGGTAGACGGTCTACTCCACGTTTTGGAAGTGTGACTTGTGTTTTAATCATAGCAGCGTCGGAGGACAACAAATGGAATGTCTTGCTGTATGAATTTCACCAGGAACATTAAACCAAAGCAGAGACACGAGAAAGGAATGCAGTATATGATCATAGTGCTGTGTATTTGCTAAAGTGTCAGAGGTTTCAATTTGGGGACACCAGCCTCACCGATAAGCCACGAGAAGGGAGATCTGTTCAGTTGGAAACCGATGTCCTACGTGCAGCGGTGGAGGAAAATTGAGTGCAGACTGTTGAAGATATGGCCAGGAAACTCCATGCCACCCATTCGACTGTTCATCGTCATCTGCAGGACTTTGGGTACGTGTCGATCCCCAGAAAATAGATACTCCATGCGTTCACGTCTCAACAGAAGCAGCAGCGAATTGACATCTGCAGTTCCCTGCTCATTCGTCACAGTCGTAAAATATTTATGTACGGAATGATGACATAGGATGAAAAGTGTGTTCTCTACCATAATATTACAATCAATCAAAAGGCAGTGGATACCTAAAGGGGCCCACAGAAACCTGCCGAAACAAGATCTCAACCCCTGCAAAACAATGTTGAGTGATTGGTGAAATATCCGAGGAATAATGCATTTTGAGCTATTGGCACGTAACAATAACATAAATTTATATGTCTAGTATCAGCAGCTTGAATGCCAACGGACTGCATTGTTGGAGAAACGTCCTGTTCTGGTTAATCGCAATGGCATGCTCATCCACGGTGATAACGCGCGCCCACACACGATAGAAGGATATGTGCAAGATCGAGGAATGTGGTTTAGAGAAACTCTCCCACCCGGCGCTTTTAGCATATCTTGCACCAACAGACTACAGTCTTTTTCGCAACCTGTAAAATTACCTTTCCGTGAAAACACTGCAAAATGAGGATGGCTTGCGATCAACACTGACCGAGTTTTTTGTCTCCAAAAGCAGCGACTTCTTTCAGTGGGGGATTCAGCAACTTGTTGAATGGTGGCAGAGTATTGTGAAGTCTGATGGAGACTATTTTCCTGACTGAAGGTAGTGTTCCAAGTAGGTTATTGTTCTTCTCTTCACGGTGCAGAAATACGACATTGATTATAGTATAAGCTTATATACATAAATGAGCCAACCCAAACCTGCATTAGCGATTTCACCCCCTTTTCATAATCAAAAGGGATATTTGGAGAAAAGATACTTATTTTTGGCCCTTCGCAGTTATGTAGGTACTGGGTGTTTCTACACAATAAAAATGTATTTTCTCAGTGTAATATATTTGTTGCTAGCGGTAAAGAAAGAGGCCGCGAGCTCGAATGCATTTGATATTGTTGTGTTCTCTACCTGTGTACAAGACCCTATTCTTCATTGTTTGTTGTATAGAATTAATGTGTACTTTACCTACCGGACCATGAAAACGTTCGATGATTTCCGCCTCGCCTTATCTTTGAGCCTCTATTTTCAATGAATTTTTGAACCAATCAGTGATGGTTCAAACGGCGGATCGTCAGCCTCACATTCGGGTGGTTTTGAATTTGAATCCTACTCGGGCCTTTCTGATAGGTTTGATCTAGTCACACTAAACCAACACTGCACCGATTCCTATCCAATTCTCTCGTCAAACCTACGTAGTTCCGATCTTCGCCTACCTCCTAGCACAACTAATGCGAGATGAAACCCAGTAGGGTAACTGTCCATATATGCTAGCACCAGGTTTTAAAGTGAACTCTCTCTTTCGATGATCAATGCCCCATCGAAAAAATTGCGGCTACGCCTTTCTAACGACACCTCAATTACACTTCTAGGGTTAATATTTCCTGAGTTGAAAATTGTGCCACCGGAAGTGGGAAATGGATTATCTATTTATATATGAGTTTGAACTAAATTTGAAAGACATTTCCAACGACACTTCCATCACCTTCCCAGCTTCAGTATTTGTTTTTACTTCAAGCGTTCATTAGGTATTGAGGGGAACGAGTGAAACGTTTTTTCGGCACGGGAGAAAGTAACATATGCATTATTCATTATTTTCGTCTTTCCATAGAGATCTTTAGTGTTGCATTATGAAAGGCTACGCATGGGGGACAGTAATTTAGAGCAGTGGTTTTGAACCTCTGGTCCGCGAAATTATTGCACCAGTCCTCCGCAAATTATTACATTTAATTATCTAACTTTTATTTTGTGTACTTCAACGTTTCAAAATTGAAATTAAAGTTCATATATGATTTTTAAAACTACTAGAATCTGACGATTTGCTGAAATATTAAATGCCAAATAATTCTCTAAGTAAATGCGATCTCCCCGGTCCTTGAAAGTTTTTATCTGTAGTTTGCCGGTCCGTGAGTATATGTTGCCAATCGCTGCTTTAGAGGACTAATTATTCCTGTTTCAAAAATGTATGTACATGATTATTATACATAATTGTAGACAATCTGTATTTATTCATTAAAATATTATGAATCTTGATATTTTTACTTCGTTTTCTTTTATCCCATCTTGTGAAACTGAAAACTGATTTAAATGCAGAAGGTAATTTATAATACAGAATCCTGAAATGTATATTTTGTACACATATTTACAGAGTCTACTTGCTGCTACATATATAGATTTCTTTACCATCTATATTTTCACGTGCTATGTGACTAATTTAGCTTTATGAATTAAACATACACTAAAGTCTCATTGAATCGACTTTGGTTGGACCAAGGATGAATCGGTTAAACCGAAAACATAGTGATTTACATACTGTAGTTTATTACTGTATTTCATGTTAAGAAAACAACTTAAAAAACATCTCGTCCAAATATTAGTTTGTATCTGTTACGCTTACTCATTTACTAATGTTATGATTTTCTATCTAATCTTACCTATATATTAAACTGAGACTCTGGCCGAATAAACAAAAAAAAAAAAAAAAAAAAACTTCATACCACAAATAATATATATATATATATTTGTGAAAAGTGGTCACTAAATTTACGGTATTGCGTCTACAATTTCTGGATGACGGGGTGATGCATGTGAAGGCTGAACACTAGTCTTCACTCAGTATAAAGTTATACACGTTGTTGAAGTTTGTCTTTATAGACTTGACTACATGATGGTAAAATAATATTGATGTTGGTGTAACAGCCTAGTTGCTGTTCCATTTTTATATTGCTTCCCCTTTTATTTTCTTAGTACGTTCTGTTTCCTTCCTGTATGTTCTCCTTAGCTCACTCTCTTTGTTTAGTTTTAGTCACTCATTGAGCGTGTTTCGTTTTATTTTTGCTTTGGTTTTCCGTCGTTATCTATCCAGGTTTTCGTCAGTCACGCAGCATTAACTTGGATCTAATGCTTGTTTTTGACTGGATCCTAGTCAATGCTTGGTTCCGTGTTTGTTGCTGATTGGTGTGAATCAGTCTTCTTCTCCTTTTGATGGGAGAACTGCTATTCCCGCCAAGTTAGTTTCAGTTTCAAATTTTTCGACCAGAAGGACGGATGTCTGGGATTCCTGTCAGTTTGCTTTTCCAGAGCCTTAACTACGAATGGTAACTATAAATGCCAAATATAGTTTATTGAAGAGTATTTCGACTGATTTCGTTCATTCCGGTGAAATATATATTAATCGTTGTAAGAACAATAGCCGATATAAGTGTTAACAAGATATTTCAGCGACAACGTTACTACGAAGTTTTCACCTGAATAAAAGTTATTATTTTATATTTTGAGATTATTTGTCGAGATGTATAATATGCTCTAAATTTCAGTATGGGGCCGCTATTGACCGAATTTTTACATTTCAAGTATCGGATCGTTAGATTCCAATAATCATATGCCAAATTTTTAGTATCCAGTTTCCGAATCTATTTAAAATTCCCGGTTAGCCATGTTAACAGCTACCGTATATCACCATTATTAGTCAAATTAGCGACAAGTTTGTTCAACCATTTTTGCGTACTGCTTTCCGATAAATTTTGACTTAAATTGTAAAATTTGATACTTCGACATGATTTGCTAATTTTATTTTCAACTCCAGCCACTATTCTCCGTTAAATAGTCACATTTTATAACATTATTTTTGCATATAAGATTTACTCAGAGCGTCAATTGTATAATATAGTAATAATCTGTAATGACATCACGCTTATTATAGGCCCAACTTGTTTCTTTCGTTAAGGTATGTTTTGGACAATAACTTCATTTCTGTAATTTATTATGTAGTAAAACTTCTCTAAATTGATTAACAATATCTTGGGACTACCTTGTGAAAATGGCAGTGAAATTCATTATTTATTATGGAAATTATGGACATTCATATATGATAAACCAAATTTCGTTTCGGCTTAATTAATTCAATGTATACAAGATAGACGATACAAATTTGTTTGCTTCCTACAACACAATAGTAATCCTGTTTTGATTTTTATGAAATTATCAATTCCGAAAGTTTACATTATGTAAATTCAGTTGAATAAATTGAAATTTTGAAATTTGTATATTTCTGAACAATCTTGTGTTTCTGTTCAATGAACATAGTATAGAAAACCTCTCAGTTAACTAAGTACGAATTAAGGCATTAGTAGATAATCCATATACAGTGTATAATAATATTTTTGATCTGCAGTGATTTATTTAATGTTTGCCATGATATTCATCTGAATTTAACTACTTATCATTACGTGAAGTTCGACAGCAATCGATACTAAATTATTTCTCTGTTTCAGTAAACCGTTTTGAGTGACGCGTTTTTAACTAGATTAGGTAGGTTCATAAACCCGTAGGCCAGTGGTACGATTCTTTCGCAGCTGAGATGTGACAACTTGGGAAAGGAACTATATATTGAATTTCTGCTTATTCTGCGTTAACATATGAAGTGACTCCAGTATGTGATTTAAGTGAATTGATATTATGTACATTTTTGCGTTATTACACGATGTTTAGATTGAGTTGCGACCATCATTCGTCGAGTTCGTCGTCTTCATTTCAGAAATTGTTATTCCAGACTACAGGTGTGGGCCCTACTAAGGTAAAGGTAAGACATGGTCTTTTGCCACTCTGTAGACTTCGAAGTGAGTAAAGACGCAGTATGAGTCACATATTAATTGATATGCGTATGATCGTTGGAGATTATTCCCAAGTATGGATTTGCGTTTTCCTTTCTTAATCTATCGCTATCTGAACTAGCTGGTACTTCAGAGTATGAACCGACGATCTAGTTAAAAAGGATTGGAGGTGTCACCTTACCAGTATTTCCTCCCTCGTTCTATTTTTTTTTTTCGCAGCAATGACAAGGATCTGGAATCCTCTTTCCCAGATATTTTTAAATCTGGAAGACATTTCTGCGCCGCTCGTCTGGGGTGTAGAAAATGTTTGGAGCTAGAGTTTTTGGTTAGATGCTTTGCGAGGGTACTGTAGGCTGCTGGCGACCCTATTTATATTCCTGGGTTGTTTTTGGTGTTGCAGTTTTGACTTCACCTAGCCAAGAATTGAATGTTTGATCTTGGGCTGTTTCATTGGTAAGCCGGTTACGCCTCCTCTAAAGACATTTCCGTAATTCCTACAAGAAAACAAACTTTGCTATGTCGTCATAAGGAATGTAGCCATAATAAATTATATTGAAAATTACTACAACTCTGTCTTCCTTCTTCCAAATTGGTAGACATTCATTGTCATACTCTTTGCAGAGAGAAAGATATAATTATCAAAGTAGAAACATCATACATTTTTTTAGGTTTTAAATACATTTTCTTTAAAATACATTACTTACCCTTTAATAAAAGGCGGAGAATTATATACAATACCCAGTATATAACACCAAAATGGAATAACAACTTGGATATCAACTTGTTATTAACCAATATGATTAGAATTTAACAGAATGCGTCAAGCTACTAAGTTCCGAAAGAAACGAATGAAACCAAGTGCTAGAATTACGGAATATCATCAGTTTTGTCATTGTTTTATATTCCTAATAAGCATATTTCTTCATAGCTAAAAGATAAGCGTGCAGCTAATTATCACGCAATCTAAAATAAATCAATTTTAAGTGCGACCGGGTTATTTCCCAATACGAGACTAGACACGCTTGTCTGCAAACACGATATGGAAACATGATAAATGAGGCAATTTCTTCTCACAATAAAAATAAATCCATAATTAATTGAACGTCCTGAATGATCTAGCGAACTTTTACGGGCAACACTTATAGTTTTTGATAAAAAAGGAAAATAAACCACTGCGTAAAATGGAGCACGGTGAGAATGAAACACGTGACCAGTCCCACAGAATGCGATCGTGCTAACACCTCAACCGCCTGAGGCAAATAAATCCATCATGTTTAGCTTCTATTGTAGTTAGATGTCATGAATTGATCTTTGTTTCTCTCTTCGATTCTTAAGAAAACAACCAGCAGAAAACATTTTAAAACAATGTAGCATTTTATTTGTACTATGTATGATATAATACTCGTTAACATTGTTCTACTGAAAGCCCAAGCTTATTAGTGGGATTTTGGAATCACTTTCTTCTTCCGCTTATCACCTTTTCATGTCCTTAGTTTAATTTGTATACACTCTGCTTCCACGAAGTGTCCCAACCAATTTCTTGTTTATCTTTATTACCTCAAATATTAACAGTCATCTGTATTATTGTCTACTGAATTTCTCCCTTATAAATTTATCGCACGCTACAAATTTTCTCATTATCTCCATACTCAGTTTATAAATATTTCCAAAATATAATTAAATGATATTTTCATCAAATAAATAATTTGATCGTTTATAATTATCTTTTTAAAAAGTTCAAAATAGATTGTATTAAAATTTACTTAAAATGTCCAACAATTCCAAAGAAGCGATTTTAAATTATTTTAAAATTTATGTATATTAATTTCGATATTAGGACAATGGATATAATACACATTATATGATATTTACAAGGTTATTTTTAAAAGTAATTAAATTCGAAAAACAAATATATAGAAAGTATAGAAACGCCATTATGGACATGTGTAGCCCGGAAGTGCAAGGAATACATTTTGATTAGAGGGTTTAATTCGCCCCAAAATTTCAATTGAACTTACCCGCTGGTTTACAGCTCCTGGTGGAAGAGTGAAGCAAGACGTTTTATCGCAAATAATATGCTTTACTGGGTCAATGTATATTATTATGTCGGCAACGTTATCTTGTGATGGTTTGCATTTCCAACCATGGCCCAACAACAAAAGCTCCAGATTGGCTAACTCTTAGACAAACGTACAAAGATGAATGAAACGACAATGTGACGAATAATGTATGTACGGTTGTTAACATTTTCGGTATAACAACAATGAAAGGGCAACCAATAATAATGCGATACGTACATTTGCTTAATGCTTGTTTCTGTAACAAAAAATCCACATATGGTATAATTTCGCTTCCACGTACTTGAGGAAAATATTTTAAGTCCAATGCCACTGACCAATATCCTTAGATATATTACCATCTTGACGAACTTTATAAGTTGGAATTCTGTAGAAAATACGAAAAACAGTTCGTGCGCCAGCAAGTAGAAGCCTGAATAAAAAGCGCCATAAATTTCAGGTTTACGACAAAGCCAATATTTGTGCTAAGGAATTCATGGGTAGGTAAGAATCTTTTTTGTCTGCTTCTTTGTTGATAGAGGTAAAACATTTTTATCGCGCTATATCCAGAAATAACATATTGTAAATGTCACAAAATTTCAAATCATAACACTGAAAGATAAGAAAATAATAATAATAAAAAATGCTTGGACCCGGTTCGGTCGGCCCCTTGGTAAGCAAATTTAAACTAACTTTTCTATTAATGTTATCATGATATTTACAAACAGATTCTAGCATCCATTACTTGTGGCCATCAGAGCGTCGTACAAAATTTCATTAATCGCGTTTTATTCGAAATTGGACTTATGCTTGTATCTCGCACGTCCAAATTTAAGATTTCATCCTAATAATTAGTTCCGAAATTATTTTAATATAAAAAATACTTTAATAAACACTTTTAGTAGTAATTGAGAAATGTTTGGTGTTATCTTAAATATTAGTTAATTTCATATTCGAATAAATGCACTTTATGGAGTGTTTAGTAATTTCAAATGTTAGTACACTACCTTTATTTAATCGTGTCTTCTTTTACAGGCTGAATGTACTACGAAGTCGATACGACACAACACTACACAACACTACTCGAAGCGGATTTAGAGTTCCACTTGGAAAATATCAGGCTTGTGGAACGGATCTTGGAATTTTGTGGGGATAAACGTTTAGGTAGATAAAACCACTGACGTTCTATTATCGAGTCAACGGGTTGTTACGAAATGAATATCGTTCACGTGCCTGTAGTTTAAATGTTTTTACTTGCTATATTACGTCATTGTGAGATTTCGTAGAAACCATGAAATGCTAATTACTCCAATTTCGTTTTCCACAAGTTTCATTCATGCATGATCATTTCACAAAGATAGAAAAGAGATAGCTAGAGATAGAGGATATAAGATAATTGCGTGTTTGTATCATTTATCAGATAAATAAGCGAAGTGTCAATAGTGTGTAACGAACGCTTGTGCACGTGGATTTCTATTCCCCCTCGAAAAACAGAAGGTGGTTAATTATTATTTTCAGGAAATGGGAAATCGTGCTGGAAGTATTTTTAATATTATTTTCTTTTTAAATCGAAGAAAAAATGGAAAATGAATTTGGAGTTCCCTTTGCAGGAGAATAATGGTCAAAATGTGATAATTTCAATCATACAAGCAGATGAGCATACGATGATATCCCTGAATAAAAGACAGTCAATAATAATATAATAACTATAACATTACCCTTAAAATCTCTACTTTACTACCTTCTCCTTAATGAAGGATGTCATATTCTCTCAGAATAATGGTTATGTTTTCAAAATCACAACAAAGTGCTTTATACAGATTACGGTGAGAGGGCTACAAGTTAACCGGAGCAAAATATCAAATAGTTGAGCATTGACATGACATTAACCCTCCTCTTGGTAAACTAGTTTCGTAACGTTACAAGGCAAGCAGTATGTAAGAGACACTCCTGAACTTTGCAATAATTATGATTATTTTGAGATGAAACTAGAATTTATTATTGTAACCGGTATTAGTAATTGATTGTGTTGCACTGCTTAACCCTCTCCAAAGTGGGTCTGTATTAACTACAGCAGTCCGGTGTTATTTCAAACAAGGGTACATATAGTATCGTCTTCGAGCATCCCAAGATGATCCTATGATAAATAGGTATGACTAATGCTCCGGGTAAAGGGTGGAATTTGGTATGTTTAACCTAAAAGGCAATGTAAGATTAACTTTGGAATGACAATCCAAAACCCTATCTATATTAGTATGCAAAGGCAGTCGTCCAATCTCACGAAGTACTGCGGGTCCTAGTTTAACTAACGAATGAGGAAGACGAAGGAATAAAAAGTAGGAATACAATATTTTTTTTATTTAAACTACTACTGATCTATGATGCCTAGTAATTGTGAGGACCGAAGTCCAAGAATAAGTGATCTTACATTCTGTTACAACGTGTTTAATGCCCCTCTCTTGAGGGGCGTGGTGCGACTTCCAACAATAGAAAACAGTTCTTTTGTATAGTTTTATAATTTTAGAATATATTTCAAATAACAATAATATTTAGAAGCAATCAATTTACGTATTTATGTAATATCAAAATATTATTTACTTAATGTCGTTCTGCTTGTAAATAGTTCATGGACTAAAATTCTTTAAATATTCATGCTCCAGGTGAAATGCTCAATATATAACACACACATATAATTAGATGATTCAGTTGTCTTAAATACATAATTAATTCAGGATTTTGAATTTTCTTCAATTGGGTATCCCGAAGCTTTGTATAATGCGTAATATCCTACAACAAAATGAATGAAATAAAACCTAAATTACATTATAGCTAGTATTCAAATATTAAAAATTTACAGAATGTGATTATATAATTATTTTAAGGGATGACACATGTGACAAATATTTATAAAATGTATTGCGTCACATATACCCGTCCCGACCACAAAGATTTCCAAATGCTGAAAGTTTAGCAAAATTTTTATATTGTCCATTATCGTTTTAATTATCTTTAAAATGTCTCGTACGATTTCTCATCATAATATATTCCCACATGTATTATAGTTCAGTCATTTGGCCATTTCCACCTGGGAAATCATTACAC
>JAGDQP010000144.1:172691-192303 GCA_022664845.1 Lepisma saccharinum
TAGAGAGAGAGAGAGAGAGAGAGAGAGAGAGAGAGAGAGAGAGCTCGATAATATTTCTATGTCTCGTACACCCAGCAATAATTATGAATAGTCAGATTCAATAGTGGCAACATTTACGGGCCATAATACAGTACTATTTTGTCAGAAAAGATAATTAATAGCGAGACAAACGTAGATATTATCTTTGAATTTTGCTCAAGCGAGAAATGTCTTTTGTCTTTCCATTATTTATATTCGAATATTCGTTTATTCTCTCCTGCCATTGTGGGAGCAAATGAAATGAAACAGTTTGTTTCGGACTATTTTAGTAACTTTTGTATGTTCTACACTAGTTACCAGAGTACCTTCAGGTTTTTTTCTTACCCTACCTTTCGTCTCTAGTTAGGGATTGTTTTAGATATTGGGAAAACGTTTACTAAATATATTTCGTAAGATAAAATATAACAGGACCTTAGTTTAAGGCCGTCCCGGTTATACAGTTCATGACTTGAAATTTCTTCTAAATAATCTCACCATTTTTTTCGTCCACACAAAGCAACATTAGAGTCGAAAGGATTCCAGTGCTAGAAATTGAAGCATAATTAAAACGTAAACGTAAACAACAATGTTTTACTCTTAATCAGTTATATTCTCTGAAAATACTAGTTTCAGTATTTTTTTTTTACATGTTCGATTCGTGCATCAATGTTAGTTGTCTATAAAGAATTGTGATATCAAGGGTGTAAGTTTCAAATAAGAAGGTGCAATCTGACATACAAAGAGATTAAAATTTTTAGTGTAATTTTTACCCTATTCATACTAGGGAAATAGTATTAATTATACATTTATGGTTATACTATGTTGTTTTCCATCTTTAGAATTAAATTTATACCGCAATGACAATCATGTTGACTATCATGATGTCATCAACTTGATATAATTGACACAATAGTACATCTCTAGAAGATGTACAATTTTTAAGAGAATACAGTTCAAGAATACAGAATACAATAGAGAGTGAAAACAATAATTCAACCTTCGTGAAATTTTAAATGCATATTTGTCCAGTGTTTCGGAGTCAAATATAATGAAGTTCAATATTGAAGTTGGTTGTAACCAAGAACTAAATACTGAAAAAATAACCAATTTTCTGTGCTTGCAGTACCAAGAAAAAGTTGGAATCAGATTCTTTCAGGTTGAACGACTGCAACAGTAGAATAGGAAAAAAAGAATACTTACAGGGTGATGCAAAAGTACGCCACCAAAGGGCAATTTCGTTATGCAGCTCTGTAGAAAGGCTAAAAACCATTTAGAAATTTGCATGACGAACTGAGATGTCGTGTTTAGTGTTTAGGCTTAGTAAATGGAAACGGGTGTAACTTTTTTATATTTTTTATGGAATAATCATTGAAAACAAAACAACTTTTAAAGAAAATATTTTCAAAATTATGCATGATCACATGCATTATACCTCAGTGTCACAGGAGCAGTATTACTTTACTAACGTCGTCCATTGGCCATAACTAAAAAACTACTAGATGTAAAACACTGAATCAAAAATTGTAAAAGTTCATATGGAGATTTGATTTATCGTATTTTTGGAATCTGTGTCGCATCGAAAATACGTGTAAGGGGGGATACGTGAAAATATCAATTAGACATAAGAGTTAATTATTATATAGATGGAATCATTATTTAATTCTGTACATTTTTTTCTAGGAAGAGCAAACTGATCATCCCATGCGTCTGGGGACTACCACAATTGATTCAAAATTTCTGTAATAATAACTGAGTTTTCTTACGACGTGGAAATTTTGAATCAATTGTAGCTCCCAAAATGGCTTCAATAATCACCATGTTCTTCCTACAAAGATTTTTTGGAAGTAAGAAATACCTCCACTTTGATAAGAATTGACCCCAGTTTCCATTCGAAATGTTCAAGTTGACCCTTATAACGCGTATGCAACTATTTCTTCAAAGGGATAGTTGAATTCGCCATGTACAATTATATTAATATTTTATCCGCCTTTCCAGACCAATGCATA
Organism: Lepisma saccharinum; assembly: GCA_022664845.1. Classification (NCBI taxonomy): domain Eukaryota; kingdom Metazoa; phylum Arthropoda; class Insecta; order Zygentoma; family Lepismatidae; genus Lepisma; species Lepisma saccharinum. The sequence goes on from JAGDQP010000144.1 coordinate 174,716, forward strand.
ACGTAATTATATTGTGGTGGCGGGCTTTTTAATTACCCTGTAAAATTTATAGACATATCTTATTTGCATTCCCCAAAGTTACTCTTTGCTTTCAACGTTCCATGGTCATATAAGATATTCTAAGCTCTTGATGGATTTTGTATACGTCTATGATAGCGAGCCATCAGAAAAGGTAAAATGATTACCTTAAATAAAGGAGACTAATCAGATTATCTCTCTAATTAATGTATTTTTCTACAATCATTGGTAATTGTAGATACAATGGCGTTTTCTTCAGTTGAAATTCATGCTAATGTACTTAAGTTCATAGAACTGTGTTTTTACTGTTTCAACATTTCTTCACAACTAAGCGTTCTTTCAGGGATGCAGATATGAGAATGAAAGAGTAAATATAGTTTATTTCGCAAGAAAAATATCAACTAAACTTCCTACATCGTGTGATAGAAAAGACTACATTAATTTAAAGTGAAAAGCGGAAAGAGGTAGAAGAAAATATGAGCTGCTAACTTCAATCTATATCGTGATATCATCAATAACAGTAACTATCTTACTAGATAAGAATGTGAATACTAACTTCATAAACATAACATTGCAATTCGTTTTAATTCAGTTCATTCTTATTACTGTCTAAAGTTTTAGTAATAGCCTGTTCTTCTTGATTGGTTATCATAATTTCCATACTTAATTGATTACACAATAAATCATTTTACAAAATTTTCTTCACTAAGTTATTTTCTATTACTGTATTCATAAATCAAACATATTTTTCACTTCCCTTATTAATTAGAACATTTAAATTCGTTGTTTTCGAGAGATTTTTTATTGTTTGTTGCCTCGGTTTTCGGTACATTCGCTGTGGTAATTCGGTATGATGGCACTAGGTAGGATCGGATCGATGAGCGTGCTGTTGTCAGAGAGGGTGGCAAAACCGATTGTCTATGCATTGTACGAAATATTAGGTTACAGCTTGCTTTTAAAATACAACAAAATAGTCGTCCTCACAGAATCGAAGTCTATTGTTCTACATCAATTACAAAAGAATTATGAACACATATACAGTAATCTTTGGTTAATATATGTTGTCATTGAGATGGCACATTTAAACAGAAAATAAAAAGAAATCTCATATCGCCGTGGCTCGGGCAGTAGCGCATCTGTCTAGTAATCGGGTGTCTCGAGTTGCGTGTTTGCAAAACCTACATCAGTAGTGCAACTAAGACCTTGTCTTCCGGTAACAAGCAATCAACGCCAAATTCAAAGACTCAAAGAAACGTTGCCTTTCTATATTGTAAACTTTTCAAGCTAATAAAAACCTTTAAGTGTGTGTTTTCGTACCGTTGATGTTTTCATGTTATATATCGATGTACGGAAATGTCACAAGAGAGATTGAGAGGCGTGGAAACGATTGAATTATTTCCGGATATTTAAACAATATTATAAACATATTCAGCCGTATTCAGATACTTTTTTTTGGAGCGACTAACGCTGTACTAGCAAGTGACTAACAGCTGACTAGTCGAAGTCGTATTCAGAATCGTTTTTGTGCGCTAGTAGCGACTAAAGTTATTTACGTACTAGTCGCGTACTTAAACAAGGGGATGCCCTAGTTTTGCGTTGTACTAATGACCTACTCGGAACTTTTTACTACAGAACAACGAAAGGAAGATAAATATTAAAAGTTACTTGGCGAAAAAGGGAATATATTCTCCTGCATAACACATTTCAATCCTGTAACTATATTTTTTAACGAGAAAAATGAATCAAATAGGTGGAACACATGCTCATTATATAATGCTACCAAACAGGCCTGAATTTAGCACCGTATTCGACCAGGCGCAAACAACCGGTAACTACCCATAGTAATCTTACTGAAAATTGGATGCAGCATACATGAATATAGTTCAGTTTCTAAGCATACGCTTTTCCCAATTCATTCTCAAACACAATCTCTAATTCCCTCTTTGTGAACAACCTCTCATCATCTGTTTTCAACCACCAGAAGTGCGGAAAAAATACTAAATTTGGAGTGAGCTATTATATATGCTTTAATTTGCATTAGAAATTACTGAATTTCCAAGTAGAGTTATCTCTCCTTCATGTCATAGAATTTTTGTTTAGTTTTTGTGGAACACATTCTGATATACCCTCTTTGCTATCTCGTGAAGGAGAGATAACTCTACTTGAATTCATTTTAAAATGTAATAATTTCCAATGCAAATTAAATCATATAGAAGCACACCCTAAATTTAGTAACTTTTTTACCGCACTTATGATGGTTGAGAACAGATGATGGGAGGTTGTCCACAAATAATTGTGTTTCACAAATAATTGAAAAAAATCGTATGCTTAGAAATAGAAATATATTCATTTATACTGCATCCAGTTTCCCGTAAAATCATTATGGGTAGTTACCGGTTGTTTGCGCATGGTCAAATATGGTGCTAAAATCAGCCCAGTATTCTATTACTATGGGAATTTACGTGCGAAATGTAACTACTGAAAGGGAAAATATAGCGTACATGAGTTCGAACCACTAGTATCCCTAGATGGAAATATTAGTCCTGAACCAATGTTGCCTAGCGACTATAATTAATATTCAAATACCAAGTTGAAAATAGTGAGATGAAACTTTAGAAAAAAACAGTGCCGTCGTAATCACTTTTTATGATGATTCCAAGGTACTACGTATTTTCTACGAGTTGTCCCATCTTTCATATTTGTGTTTTACATGTTGAAGGCTGTACGATGTACACAGACATAAATAGTATTCCTTACGTAACGAGAATAAATTTGTTTTGCCATTTCAAGGATATCCTAACTTAGATCGAAGAGAAAACAAACACTTCCCTTGCCTTGATACTGAAGAATGTTCAACTGAATGGACAAAAGTATAAATAGAAAGACAGATTTCCCATCGTGTTAATAAAACAACTTAGTCTGTATGGCGTTATTTTTCTGTATGGGATCCAGGGATTCTTCTATACCTTCATTAATGAGGTGTCCTCCTATAAATCGTAGGGGCACACACCCCAACTTAAAGAATTTTAGTTTAGAAATCGATATAAACCCTGCAAAACTCTACTTACACCCCCTAATTTTGACTTTACACCCCCAAACTAAAAATTCTGGCGGAAACCCTGGTACTATGTATGACTTTCATACTATGTGGCAGGATATAAATAGGAGAAAATATTAGGAATTGTTTTAATATACAAGGGACATTATTTATTTTTACTCTGATGGTTATCCAAAATATCAGAATGTCACGTTAGCTTTTAATTCATAAACAACGGAACAAGTCGAGCATGGCGTTATCGTATAATTAATTTCATCTCACTGCGGAAGGAAACATTTTCTTCCTTCTCTTGTAACTCTCAACTACGCATGCGCAATTCTGCCCTTACAACGTTGCCAAATTTTATCACTCAAGAACATAGTACTAACTAATCTTACGCTAATCAATTGACTAAAGTTAGTAATTTGTGTTTCTGAATAGGAAAAGTTGGTATGGTGTTGGCACAGTACTAAGTAATCATGAGACTATCTTGTGATTAGTGAGTTATCTCTGAATACGGCCCATTATATTTTAATGATCAACAAATAGTAAGTTGCGATTTTTTTAAATGTTAGTAAAACATCGACATCTTTGCCTATGAACTAAACGTATTTTTTAAAATCTGAATATACCTATTATGTGGTTTTGGGCCTAGACCTAATATTTCACGAAAACTTTTGGGTGAGTGATTTAATGAAGGCTTACAATCAACTATCAAAGTTTTCAAGAATTGAAGTATTCAAAGCTACTGGAAAAAGCAATAAGAACTCTCTGTTCTCATGTTGGTTAAAGAGTACAAAGACGCAAAATGCTTAAATCACTTTTCAAGGAAGGATTGACAATTCGTAACATAGAATATTGAATGTTTTGGATAAATATTAGTTATATAGTGTGAAAAGAATGGCTCCGGGCTACCGTTCATAAGGTTGCAGTTTCGAATCCCGCCTGGGCCATGGACGTTTGTTGATTTTTAACTCATTACAGTCATATAATCGTGAGGGACACAAGTCTATAGTAACTAAAATGGCCCACACAAAATAAAGTTATCTTATTATTTAGCGACTTGTAGTGCAAAAATAGCTTGATTAGGTGGGATTCTAAATGAAAATTATTATCCCAATGTTGATAAAACTTTGGTAAACTTTATTTTATATGGGCCAGTCTAGTAAATTTTCACTTCGCCCATTTGCAGCAAGTTAAAATCAATACTCATGCCCCCCACGGGACTCGATCCCGGGACCTTCGAGCCGTTGGACTAACGCCTCGGACCACACGATTACCCGGACGGCAATCCCAATGCTCTGAGCAGTCAAGGAAAACTTGCTTATCTCAACCCTCCATATTTCGATATTTCATTTTGGATATCAGACAACTACGAGATAGATATGCAGAAATTATATTCACGTTAAGTTCTAAAAGATAGGAATTAATGCAAAGAAAAGGAAAAGAATAATGTTGACAACATGTAGGAATCCTCATTATGTAGTGCAACACAGCTTGTTCAAACACACACAAACACACGCACACAGCCAGAGAGAGAAACATGGAAGAAGAAGCGGTAATAGCTAAAGAGAAGAGACAAGAAGGAACGAGTGAGAGAAAAATTGCGGGAAACACGGACATAAATGAAAATTTAACGCTTAAAGATAAACAGTCTGCATCCCCTCCCCCCTCGGGTCCTCTCTGCGTTGTGGGTTGCTCTCTTTATAGCATAAATCCTTTTCAGTTGTAATCGCGAATATCATTTACAGCGCTCAATTCATTGAAGAAAGCAATTAGAAAGCCAGGCGAGGAATAGAACCAAGGACCTTGCGAATGAGAGCCTCACATGCTGACCAGTTAGCTGGACAGACCATAACAAATATGTTATTAAATCAGACATTAAACAAGCTATTGCCGCTATTGTTAAACTCGCTACCCCTGTTCCATTTGAAGTTTAAATTTTATTTACAGTCCTTAGGCATTTGGGCCTCAGCCTCCGCTAGTCCCATAGAACATTTGATCTTCAGATCAAGATCATGCATGAATTAATCCACGATCTTGAGAACTTACTGTTGCACCAACATATATATCTCGGATTATTCCAAGATTAAAAGAATGATAAAATAAATCTACGAAACTAGTCCTAGTTCTTGAAGGAGCTGGTCGCACCAATAATAAACGCACGAATAAAGTTTAGTAGTATTGTTACATAACACATATACAGGAGAAATACAGCTTCGAAATCACTATTTTCAAGCTCCGAACGTGGGTAATTGGTTAAGACTTCGGCTTTTTGAATGAAAGGACATTGGTTCAAATCACGGTGGGTGCAAGTTTTTATTTTTTTTATTTCAAAATACATCTCCACATATACATTATTAATAAAAAAAATTGCTTTCTTGCATTTTTGTAGGTAAGGTCAAGTTCGGTTATGTATCTCTACACTTTCTTTCGTTCAAAATACATTACTATCTGTTTGTGTGAACCTGGTTTTACCTAACCTCCGCTAACCCATGGTCACTAAAATGTAAGAAAACTATTAATAATAATAAATTTTAAAATATCGTGACACATTTTGACAACATTTTACACCAAAGTCTATAAGTTTATAAATCTAGAAGTGAAAATTTTAACGCAAATTTTACGACTTCCCTAAGTGTGCAAAGGATTCTGGAATTTACAGAAGTCAGATACACCGAACTTACGGCAACTCAGTATGGGAATTAACAGGGAGTGATGTGGAATCCCCCTGGAAGTGTGCATGTGGGCACATGTACAATGCATAATAATCGATTTATCACGTTATTTTCTTATCAATAACATTTTGTAAAAATACATTAATTCACACACTGTTTCAACGTTAAAGAGCTTCTCAAGGTTTTGTTCTCAACAAACGTCGGAATGATATCATATACGTAGGCCCAGGTCGCACCATTTCTGTACCGAGTGGCCGTGTCTTAGTGACATGTATCGGGCATGATTGTTTGTGCGTGTGATTTTAAGTTAATATTAAGAATATCTGCCTATACAGGTTAAAAAGTTATATTAAATTGAGCAAGTAAAGTCCGCTTAGGGTGAACGAATTTCCAAGAAAGTTAAAGTGTTTTCTTAACATTCAGAAATTCCTGGGATAGATTCCAGCGGCCAAAACTTCTAACTGAACTTTCCCAAGATTTCCCTCATCCATACAAAGCAAATGCTATGATGGTGACTATGAAATAGGCTCTGGACGTCAACCTTCCCAAACACTCCCGCAATCTTATTCCAGCTTGATCCACAGAGGTCTAAAGTCCTTAAAATACTTTTAAAAATTCCTTCCAGGATCCGCTTACTCCACCCTATCAAGGGCGAGTCTTGTGATTAAAGGACATAAATGAATTCACAAATGCAAACAAATCATATATTGTACATGTGAATATACGAATATAATACACTGGATGCCAGGAATACTAAGGTATTCCTGGCTCATTTTTAATTGTCCATTCTCAATGGTAGAGCATTGGAAAGTGAAGGCAAAAATTTTTGCAATTTATCGCAAACTCGGTGTAATTATAGACTAAACTATGAAATGTCTTTTAGAATTACAACGGTAGAATCTATATCCTCTAGTATATTCACTTTTTTATTTAAAAGAAAAAGGTATGTTAATCACGAGAAAGTAAACAACCCTAAAAACACGTTACATTTATCCTCCCTTTTTCTCATTCTTAGTTTCCGCCACTATGAAACCAATGAACGCTGTTTCATAGATTGTATGCATTTAATATAAAAATATTTTATAACATGATTGCCAAGGACATTTTTGCTCGAATTTTGAAAGTTTATTTACATCAAAGCTAAGTGTATAACAGGTTAACTTAAGAAACAACATACATGACTTCATTACTGGTTTCTGCAGATGGCAAATACTCTGTTTCTACTAATGGAAACACTGAACTTTTCGCACTATTATACCGTTTGGGATATATAAATATGCGTCACGGTGTATTTCGACGGCAAAATAAAGACAAAAAAAATTAAGCTTTATTGTTTCTTTCTACGGACATCTTGGGCTTCTGAAGTTGAAAAATAAAACTGATTTAGTTATGAAAAAAAAAACATACTTTTTCTTATATTTAACCAAGATTTTAGTCACATTTTATAACTCTCCTCTACTCCGCCAATAATCATATGATTGTGCGAACTTAGGAAATGTTTAATAATTAAATAAATAAGAATCGGCACTTTATTTAAGCTTTTTGATAAGATATAACATTAAGTTTGAATTCAGACTGTAATATGTAATAACTAATTTATTTGAAAGTTCTTTCTTATAGATATAAACTTGAAGAATAAGTTTTTTTTTTTTAAGTAACAAACAAGTGATGAACACGCAGAGATAAATAACACTCAAAAATGGAATGTTTTCGAACTCTATATAAAATAAGCGCCATGTTGTATTGAATGTCATGTGTTAAGAACTGAGAAACATTTGTATGGGAAGGGAGTAGATTGCAAATAATTGCTTTACCCTCTTGGTTTAAGATTCAAAAAAATAAATAATAGGAAGCATTAACATAATATCATTGTATGTCTCACAGAAATAAAAGAAGTGAAGCTTGATGCCTATACGATTAAAAAATATCAAATAATAAATTATTATTTTTTCTTTAAATCTGAACGAAGAAAATTGGAACAATATGCGTCCTGACGAACATTTAATTGGGACCCGGGACAATGCGCATACATTAGGGGAGATACTGATATAAACGAAACAGGTGGAAACCTTGGATTGAGGTGAAAGACCAAATAGCTACTTGGGGAGTGGAGAAATACTAGTTAAAATGTGTAAACTATCTGCTGTTTTCACTCAGGTCCACAACTAATGGAGGCACGTGAAGCGCATTCCTCCGACTAGAGCTGTGCAACTAGCGGATATCGAGCGCTCAAAATGCGAAGTCCCAAGAAGTCACGTTCGAAACGTGGCAGGAAAGACAAAAATCCACTAGAAGCAATTTCGAACGTGAATGTGTTTGGAGCGCTTGCAACTTCTTCGAGCGCTCGATCTGTTTGAGCAATAGTACTGCTCAAATTAGGTGATTAGATTATATATTTATTTTTTACTATAGCTTCCTGTAACTGGATACAAGAGATTCTCTGTTGCCAACAAACAAAATAATAATAATAGGTTATCTGACAAAATCTGTATAGGTTTTCACGCCGGTCGGGTGGCCGAGCGGTCTGCGGTGGTAGGCCATCGGCTCGAAGGTCCCGGGCTCGAGTCCCGGAAAGGGCATGGGGTGTAGATTTTAACATTTAACAGCTGAAGGCGAATCGTGACGGGCCGAAGTCCGAAGTTACTAGTCTGGTCCATATAAAATTAAAGTTTACCAAGTATTTTTTTAAAATAGGTTTTCACCTATGACAAGGGAAATTGCGTACACTAAGTGCTATAGTATCATTTTGATATACGTATAAGGAAATTCATATCCGGAGTTTTCGTTCAATTCTGAACCCAACATGTTGAAATTAGATATTCAAGATAACGGAAGCCCGGAAGATCGTATTCATTAGAAATAATCTAGATATCATAAAATGTCATATATGGGGCTTGAAGGGGCGCTGAGTTTATTTCCGACGCCAAAAATTTCGAATAAAAAATTCAAGATGGTGGCAGTGCGGAATATCATAATTCCTTAGTTTAATCAATTTTCGTGAAATTTCATATGTGGAGGTTTGAAGGAGCACTGAGTTCAATTCGAAGTCAAAAATATTAAACCAAAATGGCAGTTTCACCTAATATTATAATTGATAAAAACATTCAGATTTCAAAAACGTCGGGTGGGCGTGTGCCCCTCAAAAACGAAAGCTCTATTTTTTTAATATCAAGAATTATTCTCAGAAATGTTTAATTATCTTTCCGAACCTACTTAGAAATATCAACAGTCACGTACCAATTCCCATTGTGAAAAATAGCAAAGGAGGGGGTGGGGGCGCGTGCCCCCTCAAAGAAATATGCTCTCTTTTTGCATTATATTAAGAAGTATGGTAAGAAAAATCTACGATTTGTTCCCGAATCAACCTAGAAATATTAACAGTCGCACACCAGTTCCAAATTTGAACCCAAAAGCGCCCAGGATGGAAGGTGGGGGGGATCTCAATCTTCTTAAAATCGTTAGTAGCCACAAAATAATGTAATTAACAAGATTTGTGAATTTCGAAAAACAAAAAGCTAGAAACACCACGTTGTGTAATTTCTAATCACAATGATGTACTTTATTGCGGTGAGTTTGGGGCAGATGCACTTATTAGATGAAAAGCTGCGCAAATCTAAAGTTCAATAACAAATCTTTTACTGAGTGCAATTTCATTGACTAATTTTCTTAGATATGTTACCATCTCGACAAATTTCATAAGTTGTTGTACGGTAGAGTGTACCAAACCCAGTCCGTCTGCTATCTAGTAGAAACCTGAACAAAAAACAACAAATGATCTGAAAGTTTATGGCAAAGCGAAAATTTATGCTATGGAATTCATGCATAGGTTAGAAAAAGAAATGTGCTCTTATTTGTTGACAGGGGCAGACATTTTGTATTGCGCTATATCCAGGAAAAAATGTATTATGAAAGTAAAAAAAAATCAAATCAGAACTCTGAAAGATACAGAAATTATTAACTAACAAAAAAAAAAAAAGCTTGGGTCCGGTTCGCTCCCCCCTTCCCATGCCGTTTGGTATGCGACTGTTAATATTTAAGTTAACTATAAAGGGCAGTCTCACAGATCAGTGTTTCAAAAGTCTAGATTATGACATCTCTCTAAAATATGTGTTTAATAAGTCATGGGTTTGTAATCTAACTTTGCAACTACATTATAAAATAAACATATCTCAAACATATTTGCAGTTGTTGTTTAGTACATTCCTTGGAACGTTTTAGAGATATTCTAAAAAATAAATTCCGTGTCCAAGGTCATTATAAATGCAAGATGACAGGAGCGCAAAATAGTTAAACTCATGAGATTTTCAGGAAATTTCATATGCCGGGGTTTGAAAAGGCGCTGAGTTCATTTCCAAAGTCGAAAATGTTAAATTCAAAACTCGAAGATGGCGACAGCGCTAAATGGCATAATTGTTAAATATCATCATATTATGTGGAATTGTACATGCGGGTATTAGAATAGACTCTAGGTTCACTTCCGAGACCAAAGATTTTGTAATTATAAATCCAAGATGGCGCAGTGCCAAATGCCATAATTGCTAAACATCAACATATTTTTGTGAAAATTCATATTTGGGGATTTGGAGGGGCGCTGAGTTTAATTCCGAGGCCGAAATCTTGAAGTAAAAAAATCCTAGATGGCGGCAGTGTGAAATGTTATAATTGTTAAACATCTTCAGTTTTTGAACTTTGAAATCCAAGATGCATCCCGGAATATGGTACTTGTAAAAACGATTTAATTGCCATAAAATTTCATATGCAGGTGTTTCAAGGTACAATTCGGCGGCTAGTTCTTTGAACTTTGAAATCCAAGGTGACTGCAAGGTGAATGTTATATTCGTTATAAATCATGCTATTTTCCTGAAATTTTCTAGACAGCACACGAACATTTTTGAAACGATTTTTGAAAATTAAAAATCACAGAAAATTAACACCTGTATTAAAAGGTATTGAGGCCGGTTTAATTAACCCCTAGTAGAATATATCTCTATGAGTGAGCTCGTAATAAAAACTTTACATGCTGGCCTTTGCTGTATGCTATGATAATCCTTTCAATACAGGCGAACTGATAACTTCACATCACAGGACATAACCGAAATATAAATGTTGATATTTATGCCGAACTTTCCACTAATAACACCACATTATTTACCAATTTACTACCATGTAACACAAGTGACAGGACTCAAAACTGGCAGGCTTCTTCTACTTCTGCAGAGATCCACAAAGGCAATATTTTAAAAACAAATTAGAAATTTAGGGGCACTTTCACACCACGCTCTTTCCAACGATTTCGAGCGATGACAATCGGTATCGAACAGTAAGATTTTTAGACAGTGACATTTCTCTAAAGTTCGTATTATAAACTGCCAAGCTCCCCTGTCTTTTGGGTTGAAATACAACATATTTCTTATTTTTTTCCCTAAATAGCATTCAATGCCAGGATATCGCACACGCCAATAACGAGCGATACTGCTGCAGAATGGCCAACCACGAAGGATATCTGCCGGATATTCCTGTGACGCTAAGTGATGTAGGTTCGATAAAAGTGGCCCCCCATCATAAAGGAGGCTTTTCCATAGGATTTCCTTATAATCACCAGGTAAATGTCAGGATATCGTAATGACCAGCGTGTATAGCAAACAAGTGGACATTGTATAAACAGTAACACACATGTTTAGAGAAAAAAACATATGGTTATGTAAGTAAACAAATAATACATACATATTGGAGCAGACGACGGTCAAATCCTCAAACTAACACCAGATGGAGCAAATAACGGAAGACAGAGGGAGCTGGAGTCAAGTAGGAGAAACAAGAGGAAGCACCCCTACATTCACCTTTAAAAAGGACATGCACAGAGCAAGAGCCATCACTCATTTCCCCCGGGTGGTCAGTTCCTCTCCTTCATCGGTTCGCAGTTTGCTAAGAAACTGGAACATCCTAGTACGTAGTTCGCTAAGAAACTGGTACAACCACCTGACACGTAATTCGCTAAAGAATTAGTGTCATCCGCACACGTAGTTCGCCAAGGAATTGGTGTGTACTCTTACCTTAATATTCTCCTGTACGCAGTTCGCCAAAGAACTGGTAAAACTTCCCGACACGCAGCTTGCTAAGGAACTGGTGTCATCCTATTCTCCATAAACTGATCACTCTTTAATTAGACATCTTTAATCATTTATACTCCAATAACTGTAAACTGTATTCTTCGGGACGGTAATCTTATTAACTTTGTTATTGTATGTAAATAAAGGGTTGAGGGCTAAAAAAACAATCCCGTGTATCTTTGACTCTACCAGATCAAAATTAGAGGGAACATTACGTGGTGGTAGGCGTCGACTTCACATTTTAAGGGTGAAGAAGACAAAAAGTGCCCAAAGAGAGCACAAAAAGAAAGCTCAAAATACCCATTATATTTAATCTTGTCAAGCGATTCTATTCTATTCTGGAGTATCAGTGTTTGTCAGATACATGGTTGATATTGCTAGGTTAGGATAGGGAATCAGATTTTCAAATGTCATTTCATAAACTTCCTATAAAACACTTTTATGAGTAAATGCCAGTAAGCACAAGATCTGGTGGTCGAAACACAAATTTTAAAAAGAAAAGGAAAATATCGAAAACGGCGAGATGGCAACTCCATTAAAGCCATCCTTCAATTTCCCTCACTTAACAAAGTTTTCTGGGCACATTAACGATAACCCGGACAGATTTTTTATGTTATTCGAACATTTAGCTTCTTTGCAACAGTGGGACGATACGAAGCGGAAAGAGCTATCGCCGATGTATCTTCAGGATACAACTTTGGATTTGGTATTCCAATTAAAATCACAAAACCTTCTAGGTGAGACAACTTACGCACAATTAAAAGATAAACTTGTCAGCCTGTGTAGAACGAAAATACCACTTTATAGGGCAGAAATGGAATTAAATGCGATGCAGCAACTTATAGATGAACTTATTGACTCCTATTTTCTACGGAAATTACAAGCAATAAGGCTCAACATTCCGGACGCAACAGAGGAACAAAAAGTTCACTTTTTGTCATTAGGACCTAAAAAATAATTTCTTAAAAATATTGCGTTAGAACACTAAACATCCGTGAAGGATTTACAACAACGTTTGCACGCGCTTGAAGCATCAACGAAATTATTAGGAAAAAGAGAATTCATGGAAAAATCTCAAGCATTGCTAACATTAATGGATCAAGCACAACAGATTCAGAAATCAAGAACCTCAATCAATAATCCAGTTCGGCAATCTGAGGGACAGATGTACCCACAGATGAACTACCAGGGACTATACGGCCAGTTGCAAAATAACCAAATTTCGCACATACAAAATGTGAGTAGGCAAAAACCTTTTCCTCAAAATCAACACCAACAATCGGCAACAACACAAACTTTACCAGCATGGACCACACAGGAACCCATAATAGACTTACGAAAAGGAGAACCAGAACCACCCGGTCAAGTATATCCCTAGCAGCCATCCTCAAGCATAAGAACTTTATTACCCTGGCCCAAACCTGAGCTACCTAACGAAATACCTGTATTTCAACCAACAAATTCACAAAGCTAAAGGGAACATTACGATATTATCTAGAAACTACCATTCAGCATTCTCTCAAACGGTCTCAGCTTTAAATACCTAAAAACTGTAAATAAAATTAATTCTATCACCCAATCTCAGACTTAGCCTGAGATATTTAAAGGACATTAATTAAATCAAATTTGACATTGTCGAAATAGGTTTGGGTATTTCAAAGGAATTGATCACAAAAAAATATTTATTATATTGAACATTCAGGAATGCAAGTCTATTTTCTGCTTTATAAATAAGCCCAAATTCAATACATCTTTTAGACGTCCACGATAACCGTCTTAGAGACATCCATTTGCTAGATATCAAGTTGACATCCCCAATGCCATTTACAAGTATATTTACTTTCTGTATGTCCACAATACCAATCTCAGAACTGAACAAAAATCCCCCTGAAAGCCCACATATAAAATTTTACGAAAATTGGATGATGTGTAACATTTCAGATTCCGGGCTGCTGCCATTTTAAATTAATAATTGCAACATATTTGGCCTTGGATATGAGCTGTGTCACACCAAATCTCCACACTTGACATTTCACGAAATCCTGATAAATATTTACAATTATGACTTTTCACGCTGCCACCATTTTGTACTTCCAAATGCAAACAATGTTAGGTTCGGAACTGAACCCAGCACTTCTTCTAAACCTTTTACATGAAATTGTTAGAAAACGAGATGATTTTAAACAATTATGACTCTTCGCGTTGCCGCCATTTTGGATTTCAAAACTCAGCAACTCTAGATTCGAATCTAAAATCATCATCCCTTCAAACCTCTACATTTAAAGTTTCACGAAGTTTTGATGTTTTTCACAATCATAAAGTTTCGCGCTGCGCCATCTTGGATTTCAATATTCAACAAATTTAGATCCTTACATATTAAATTTCATTAACATGTATTGGTCTTTAACATTTCGCACTGCCGCCATCTTGGATTTCAACATTGCACTTTGTGTTTCGGAAATGAACTCCGCGCCCTTTATATCTCATCATATGAAATTTCATAAAAATCTTTTTTTAAAAACTATAACTTCTCCCACTGCCGCCGTCTTGGATTTCAAGATTTGACAAATTTAGCTTCCGAATTTACCTTAGCCACCCTTTAAATCACTACGTACAAAGTTGACGAAAATCGGATGAGTTTTAACAGGTATGGCCTTTTTTGCTACCGCCATCCTTAATTTCAAAATTCAGCAATTTTAGATTAAAAGTTGAACTTCAATTCTTCCTTCAATTTTTTTACTCCCATATTTATTTATTTATTTACTCTATAAGGCTTACTGAGCTCGCAAGTTCATCGCCGCAGTAAAAAAGTTCGCCACTGGATTCTATCCTGAGCACGATCAAGCCAGCTTCCATTACAAACACTTACGTCTCAAAGATTCCTTCTAATGTTATCCTTACAACGTTGTCTCAGTCTTCGTAACGGTCTCTTTCCATCCAGTTTACCAACCACGATGGAATATAATCTTCGGTTCTTCCCAATCCGAGCTACATGACCTGTCCATCTTAATCGTCGCGTTTTCATTATTTTTGCAACATGGGGTGTGTCGCAAAGCCCGTGAAATTCTTCATTACGCAGCCTCTTCCATTACCTAGTCATCTAACGTTTCGTCCCGCATATCTTTCTCAAGAACTTATTTTTAAACACATCTAATTAATGTTCATCTGCTAAGGTCGTACTCAAACTTTCGGAACCCAAAATATTATCAGGAATATAACAGTTCTGTAAATTTTGAATCTCAACTTTCACGATATTAATCGTGAGGTTAGAAGTTTCTGGACTGACTAGAAATATGCGTTGCCCGATGCTAAGTGCCATTTTGTTTCTTCCGTGATTTTGTTTTTGCTTGTTACATATTTTCTCAAGTATTTAAATTTGTTCACTTTCTCTATGTTCTCATTCTTAATTGTTATGTTTCTTTCGATATTTCATTCATTTACAGTGTTTCGGCTTGTTATCATGTATTTTATTTCTTCTATATTTACTTGTAAAGTTTTTACACGTTTCTACTTAGATATCGGTATTACTTCGTAGTGCCCCTATATTTTGCCCTATTAAATCTACAACATGCGCGTATCACGCCATTCAACGTTAATTCTTTTTGTCCACTTTTATTTTCTGAATCGCATTTTTTAATGCAACGTTAAACAGTAATGGTGACAAGGCATCACCTTGTTTCAAGCCGTTGCGAATCTTGAAACTATATGACATATTACTACCCATCCGTTTCCTATCTATGGGTCGCTGAGACATATCCTTACTTTTTTATTTTGATAGAGTCATATACATTCTTAAAATCAATCAATAACTGATGAACAATCCCATTGTGCTCCCATTTTTTCTCTAAGATTTGTCTCAAGGCGAAGATCTGGTCCAACGTGGATCAATTTCTTCTAAATCCACACTGTTGATCTCTAATCATTTCATCTATGTACACGCTTAGGCGAATTAGCAGGATATTACTCAGTATATTGTAACATGTTGAAAGTAATGAAATTGCGTGGCAATTATTAGAGTCCGATTTATCGCCTTTTTTTATAAGCTGGAACTATTATAGAGGTTGTCCCTACTTTGGAGGTGTCTCCTTTCTCCATATAGCACTTAGCACTTTATGCAATTTCTTGATTAGTGCTGTCTCTCTCGCTATAATTAACTCCCCTGGAATATTGTCCGTTTCCAGTAATCTGAGATTTTTAGTTTCCTTGCAGACCTTTTGACTTCCATCCTGCTAGGTTTGGCTACCCACAGTTCTGCTGTATAGATTTTAAATTGCTATGTTTCTTTTTTCTGTAGTGTACATTAAGATGTTTGTCAGTAAGTTTTCCACACATCGCTGATTTTAGTCAGATCCCTTTGAAGATCTCCACGTTCATGTCTAATGATCCGTAATCTAGGCTGCTAACTTTTCTTAACGAGTTTACTCCTTTGTACATGTCTCGTATGTTATTTGTGTTGTTGTTTTTCTCTATACCCTGCATTTTTTACGTCAGATATTCTCGCTTTTACTTCTGAACCCGCTTGTGGCGTTCCGTTCCATGTTACTGTAGCAGTTGCTATTGGTTTCGCCCTTTACTAGTCATCGTTGCCTGGTTAGTTTTCGTTCCTCATGAATCCTAAGACATTGTTCATCAACAAAAATTCCCACTTTTAAAATTTCACGAAAATGTGATGATATTTAACAATTATGATATTTCGCTCTGTTGCCATCTTGGATTTCAAATTTCAGCAGTTAGATCTGGAATAGAGCTCAGCATCCTTTCAAATCCCCAAATATGAAATGTGAACGAAAATATTATAATTTCTCACAATTATGAGATTTCGTGCGTCCGTCTTCTTGGATTTTGAAATTTAACTATTTTAGCTTCGGAATGGAACTCAGCACCCCCTTTAGAACCACCACATATTATATATTACGAACATTTGATGATGTTTTTTTTTTTAAACAATTATGACATTCTGCATTGCCGCTATCTTGGATTTCAAAATTGTACATTTTCGGCCTCGCAAATGAACATCAGTGTCCCTTTAAACCCCAACATATGAAGTTGAACTAAAATCAGATTATTTTATACAAAGATGACGTTTCGGGCTGCAGGGTTGTTGGATTGCAAAAATCAATATTTTTTGGCTGGAAAGTATAGCTACCGTACTTAGGAGCTCCCAGGAATGTTAGTGTTAAAGTGCCTATGGAATTATTTAAATAGCATATATTTTGTTTGGTACTTAATTAGTTAACTGTTGAATATGAGGCTTTAAAGTTGAAATAATAATATAAGGAGAATAGCAGTTTCACAGTTGGCAACACTGTTCATTGCGTCCTTTACCAAAATAAATGCAGTGGAAGTGGAAATATCAGGACTTTCGAGCGGTCAAAAAAAATTCGAGCACTGAGTCTAGGAAATCAAGCAGAAATGTTCGAGCAAATCTATTGCAACAGATTTTTGTTCGATCACATTCTGTTCGCTCGAAAAGTTATGTTTGTGTTTAGAGCGATCGAAGTCCGCTAGTCTCACACTCTCACACTTCTTCGCCGGACTGGAAAGGAACACCGAAAGATGTGAATATATATATATATATATATATATATGAGTTCCTGCGTAGCCTAGTCGGTAGCGCGCTCGACTTCAATTCGAGCGGTCCCGGGTTCGATTCCCGATGGGGGCTCAAATATTTCGGTGTTGACCCAGCATCGTGAGCACAATTGGGGAGCTGCTGTGAATAAAGGACAGTGGCGATCACAGTGA
>JAGDQP010000144.1:192403-204683 GCA_022664845.1 Lepisma saccharinum
CCACTAGTGGATTGAATATGGCTGTGATTTATTTATTATATATATATATATATATATATATATATATATATAGATATAGATAGATAGACAGATAGATAGATAGATAGATAGATAGATAGATAGATAGATAGATAGATAGATAGAGAGAGAGAGAGAGGGAGGAAAGACATCAGTCAAACTAATGTTAAATAATTACAGCTAATTTAGCAGGGGCGTGTCGTAAGAATCACATTGGAAGGGTCTTCAAGTCAGTTGTCTTCATAAGACAAACGTCATTTATGGGCTTCAACTATTGAACTCTATGTTCTGAGCTATTAAAAGTTGAATTGTGAAATCTCATACTCAGATAAAGTAAATCCAAACATTCCCACAGTGATAGTGTACGCAAGGACCATACTTGTTTCTGTTTGCAAATCAAACTTAATTTAGAATCACTAATTGAAGCCATTGTTTTTTATTGTAACCAGTACACGCCAACTTCGTAAGTTTTCTTTTTTCTGTGGGCTCCTTCCCGCCAAGGTATTTTATATTACAGTGGCCCGAATAGTTTTTTTAGATACTAGGATACGAGTAGTCAACAAAAGTTGTGCATTGGTACGAGATAAAGACCAGGCAAATGCGGCATTCTTAACACAATATTTAACCGGGTTCCTGTAACCCTAAAGGGCTCAATTCTTCTTTACAAAAGAAGTAATAAAAATATTATAGCAGTTTCCACATATTGGAGTCCGAGTAGTTATGAAAAGTACGAAAATTAGTCATGACAAATGTGGCCCTTTTCAAACATTACTTTGTATAACTTTTGCACGTTACTCAACCTAAAATTTCTAAAAAAAAGAAGAAGAAAAGAAAATTTCGACTATTTTCTGCCCACCTAAAATAATTAAACAGTCGAGTTTGGGTAAGATGTAAAAGTTGTAGAATATATATTATGCATATTTGACGAAACAAATCCGGAACAAAAATTAATTAGCCGTGCCTCGAAGGCACGAGGAAATATCAATTTTGAAAAGTACTAAAACGGTCCATGTTTTTTTAGGAATTTGGGTTTGAGTAGCGTGCAAAATTGTAGAATGTTATGTTATATTTGTTCGCCGAATCTCACGAGGATATACAAATATTTAGCCTGACCCCCAAAACCCGAAAATTTGTTTGCTCGAAAACGGGCAAAAAGGGCCACATTTAACATGGCTGAATTTCGTACAAAATGCTCAATAACTACTCGAACTCGAACATGTGGAAACTGGATCAAACTTATATTACTTGTTTTGCAAAAAACATTTAGGCTCATTAGTGGTGCAAGGGCCCGGTTAAATATTGTTTCAGGACGGCCATATTTTGCCATTTTCGTACCAATGCACAACTTTTACTGACCACTCGAACCCCAATATCTGAAAACAATATCGATCCACCCTATTCGGTGAACGTGAATTGATTCTCATTACTGATTTCTATCAGGAGATTTTGTGTATGGATAGAAATAACGTTTTATTGTGAATGTACACACGAATCCATTTCCATGAATTTGAGGAACGGTAATTCCTGGTTAACAAGAATAATTGAGAAAGAGTGAAATGAGGATAGTGAGGGGAAAATCCTTAAGGTTAAATTGTTCAGGAAAAATAACAGTGAATTTTCTGTGACTCATTGTCCTTTTTGAAATACTAAAATACCAACCTATTTAGTGAAAACCTGCAGTATCCTTTGAGAAAGAGGTCCTTTAAATTCTGGAACGAATAAAATTTTGTGTAATAAAATTTTGTTAGAATGAGTTATGATGGTTTACTGATTAAATGAAGGATAAGCAAACGAAAAGGAAGTCTCGAAAATTTTGTCTAATGACAAGGTATGTATTTATAAGTTATTTCTTTGATTTGATTATAGAAAATTGCTTGTTTTGTATAATCAAATACTCTTCTTTCTTCAGAAATGAGGTGAATAAAATTAACAGGTTATTTTGTTAATGAATGAATTGTTGTTCCTTCACAAATTTTTTTCTCCTTGGTTTATTAATATTACCCAGGAACGTAATTGTCATGTTTTATGATTTTCTAATATTCACGAAAAGAAAGAATTTTAGGAAATAAAAGCTTTATTTAAATTTTCCAAATATTTCAAATCTTTTCCTTTGAATTTAAACTTCAGGAACACCCTTTATTTGTAACCTCGAGGTTGAGTATGTTCTTTAGGTGTTACCAGAGAGGCCTACTTAAGGAGGCTTTTATACCATGTAATTGGTTAATAAATGATCAATTATTCCAAGGAATATATGATGAGGTTATTGCCAATAGACAATCTGCTTCATACTAAAATTCTGTTATCATCTACGTCCATATTCTTGATAACAAGAATTTTTGGTGATCTCTTAAAATGGTAAGTAAATTGCTGGATAAGACAACACACATTACAAGATTCATGCTTAAATGTGAAAAACAATATTAATTTTGAGTCTCAATCAGTTGCCAATCCTTTGCTCATCCTTTGTACCGGTCTATGTAACAACTTTTATTTGTACCTAATTGGTCCAAATGATGCGACATTCAATTTCTTTGGGAACCAGTTTTATCTTCGATATAAAAATAATATGTTCGGCAAGAAATATTTTTTTTCGCACAATCCGGCCAAAAGCAAAACACAAAAGATTCACTCTAACAGCAAATTGGAATCCGAATTTACTGTAAATTAGAACGCCAAATAGGCACCTATTTTCGCAACGGGCTGAGCACAAACGAAATTTGTTGCGTCATAATCCAATCGAAACAAAGCATAAAGGATTGACACAAATTTTATTTAAAAATTTTTATTTTCAGCGATTCCTAGCCTGACGTTCCCCAGTAAATAAATTAAGGTTGCATTTCCTTGCGAAAAAAGAGCACATATAAGTCTTTCCAGATAACAAATGATTCACACCAATTTGCCTTCAAATTAAAATGTTCGAGATTTGGAACGTGAAGTAGGCCGCCCGAACAAGTTTATTGTTGGATATTGTTGTAACGAATCGATCACAAAGAACGTTTGTATGCGAAATCCATCAAAAACAAATTGGAAGTGATTGGTTCAAATTTTGTTTCGAAATTTATAGTTGTTTGCGAAATTGATTGTCAAAATTTAGTGTCGCATATTTTTGACCCGAATCGAACATGAACGGAAATGTTTGTCCCAGAATTCGGAACAAACAATTGACAAGAATGCAGTTTCAAAATGCATAGTACATCTGAATTTTTAATAAAATACGAACTACAGTACAAAAGACTCATATTTACCCATTATCGTTAATTGCATCTCAAAATAACCATTGGTATGTATATATGTCCATTTGGGCCCGTTCGGGCTCCTTTTATAGGCGAAATTGTAAAAAGATCAATAAATTACTATTGGTTGCCCTCTCTACTATGAACTTACAAAACGTACTGCCAAAACGTTTATTTTCACCTTTGACTTAGAATAAAAGTATTTAAAAGCTGGTCTTGCGGCACTTGAACAATTTTATTTGTTATACGTTCACTATAAATTAAAATATTTATCTGAAAAAAGAGGAAAAATAGAAAAAAAAAATATTTCAAAACTTGAATATTGAAAACAAGTAAAAGAGATTGATTTCGTGCTGCTTAAAAGTTGTATAAAAGATGGCAGCACAGGCACAGGGAAAGCATTACAGTTTTACATCCTGTATTTTCCATCCTTATGCATGATAATGAGTCACAGTTTGGCTGGGAATACCCTTTTACAACAGAGCAATTAGCAGCAAACCTATATTTATTTTGTGGCAAGTATACTTCCCACCACCCACAAAAGGGTGTTCATAATTTTTCGACTAATTAAGCTCGAAGAAAATTGCTTCGGCCCAATCCGCCACAAACGGTCATTTGGGTCATTTGTGCCGTCCTTGGTAAGCCAGCTTCATGGAGGTAAGTTTATCTATTATTCACATTAATTGGGTTCGTAAAGCTATATTTCTTTAATCTGATGGCGAGTGATTAAACTCACCGGTCTGAATGAAAGCTTTGTTTCGATATATAAGAAATATTACATATCCGAGAACATTATTAAAGTTAGAGTTGGTTTATTCCCTGCTGTTAAGATCAGTTATTCAAGAGTTTGGTACCTATAGCAGTATTATGTCATACGATGACTGACACGAACTATCTTGCATATTTAACTATATCGTGCACTCGTTATAGAAAAAATCGAATTATCGAACGTTCTAGAGGCTTTGGCTAACAGCTTTTGTCATTCTCAGAAGAGATAGTTTGAAAGCAACCCATCGAAATAAGTAAGTATTACTGAGCCAAATGAAAAATTATTATACATTGTTCTCATTTATAATTTGAAGCTTTATCGTTTTTTTAATTTTTTATATAAAGCGTTTACACGTAGATGTCCAATAGAATAAATATAATTAATAATCGTGCTTCATACGTAAAGCTATTATTTATATTTATAAGCACGAGAACTAAAGCGGGCATTGTTTAATATTTACTTAGAATTGTTGTCAGGCATTCTAGGAGGAGACTCCAAATAAAGATGACACTAACAGTAGTTATACCAATCATAAAACTCCCAATAGAAGAAATGTCGTCCCCTTAGCAGGAGCTTTTTTTTGGATTGTAGTCTCATCGAGATTAACTTACTGTCAAAATAAAGTAAACAGAACATATTCCGAACTTCGAAACTAAAGCAAATATTTAAACGAATTGAAAAGTGTATAGGAATAATATGAATTTATTTATAACATTTAACTATCAATGATTCAGACCGAGATAGAGCAGGCGAAATGATATCGGAAGGAGCCCAGGGCCTACGTTGAAGGTGTCAAACCTGCATTTGCCAGGTGTGATGCAAGAAAATCCTTGGATAAACCTCATTCAGGATGGTAAGTATAAATCCCAAGATCTTCAGAATACCATTCAACAACTACTAACTGAGCTACTCTGATATATGTACACTCAAGTGCCAATAGTGACAAACCGATCGAACGGCGCGAAGTAGTTGCAGTGTGGTCAGTTGAACTTTTGTGAGTTCAGTGAAACGTCGTATATACTGGTAATGGCAACCCGGTGGAAATATCAGCTTTTGAGCATGATATTATGGTTGGTGCTAGCCGAATGGCGCAAGCGATTTCGGAAGTCGTCCGTACAATGAAATTTACTGGCTTCACAGTGTCAAGAGTGGACAGTGAGTACCGTATTAGAGGCATTACGACCGAACGCAGTGGCCGGAGACGGGTGCTGAATGATTCCAACCGGCGACGTCTACTCACACTCCTCCGGGCAATCAGACAATCAACAGTGCGTAATCTGACAACGGAAATCAATACAGGACGTTCTAGAACGTGTCTCAGGGGTAAATGGAGCGCAATTAGGTCTTCATGGGGTAGCGAGGAACGACTGATACATGTATCGATATTAATTTCTGTATATCGGCGGCTGGGAACACGTGGATTGTTCCTTAGAAAACTGGCAATGTATAGGCGGGGTCAGATGGGTCATGTATGCAATTAGCCCGTGCGGATGGTAGTATCCTGGTGTAGCGCAGACCTCATGAGGACGTGGACCTGAGTTTTTAACAGCGCAAGCTGGTGCTTGATCCGTCATGGCATATGGCATGCTTACCTTGCATGGTTTGGGTCCTCTACTCCGTCTGAATCGAAAATTGCCAGCTTAGTACTGTGTTGAGCTTCGTGTTGCCCCTTTACTGACTTCGTATAGTCTGCCAAAAATATTATCTTTTTTAGGGTGACAATGCGCCATGTTGCCGGATTGCAATGACACACCACTGGTTTGAGGAAAATTCTGGCAACTTCGAACGAATGATTTGGACCGCTAGAACGATAGACATTAAGCCTACGGAGAGTTCTGTTGGGCAGGTCTGGTTTTAGTCGGAGTTAAAATACATTCCAAAGATGTACTATCAGATTCAATTCAGGACACAGAGCAGGAAAATATATTAGTGGAACGTAAACCACTCCTTTACTATTCCTGTAGTGTGGACGTGTACTCGGTTGTGTTGAATGGCACAATGATCGTTCACGAACTGGTTTTTCATGGTAGGCAGCAAGAAAGGGATTAAAATGTCAACGTATCCTTCTGAAGCGATACTACCAGCTAAACAACAATGGGTTCCAGCTTCTCCAGGCGAAACATAAGACACTACCACCAAATTCCACAGTCGCCATTATACAGGTTGGTTGATGCCGTTCGCCAAGCACTCGTCACACCCACTTTCACACCCACACACTACCATTGGATAGCCACGTAGAAAAATCAATCCGATAAACAGCCTTTCACTCTTGTATGGCCTAGCTTTGATGATATTTATACAGCACGTGCACATTTTGACATTTGAAAGAGTGGTGTGTTTTTTATGGGCGATTGCTCGGTTATTGAAGCCATGTTTCCGTACTACGCGCCGACCAATCACGTAGCTTTTTGTAGTTGTTGATTTAGTGTAGAATTCCTGTGTGATGGTGATTATGGATTATTAACGTTTACGTTATACGACCCTCTAGAGTCTTTGGAGGTCAGCATGGGAGTTCGGCTTGCATGCTGTTTAGTTGTTCACCTCCTTTCACATTTTCCAACAAATATATTAATCAATATGTTACGGAAAATATTAGTTTCAAGCTATGTTTATATAATAGATAAGATAAGAAACATATAACAGGAATTAATAAGAACTATACAGATTTGAAGAGAATAACGACCAATTTTAAAATCTACTTTTACAAGTACATTTAGCTAGAACCTGATAAAAGTCACTACAACCTTATGCAATTTCGTATATTCGTTACTTTACTATTCATTTTATTGTGTGACCTAAAGTAGCAAATTTCATCAAATCATTATGATAGTGTTTTCTTTTACATATTATGCTTTAGTCCTCAATTTTAACAAATAAACGTTAAAACTGAATAACACAACGTATGTAAATGTTAATGAAATAAATAACTGTTACCATAACTTGCGATGCTAAGATGAACAACATATACAGGGTGTACGGTGACGAAGTGGAAATATTTTGGGCGGTGATAGAGGATGTCATTCTAAGCAAAAAGTATATGTGAACATATGGCCTATTCCCCCTCGTTTTCGAGATAGGGGGGCTACCTTTTCTGCCTAAGAAATCTGCTGCGTTCCGGTTAAGCGTGTACCGCACACTCTGGTGTGAAGAAGAAAATCAGAATCTTTTCGAAACGGAATGAAGTAAGTCTTCCGACGGTGCACAGATTATTGCAAGTAAGACCCAAAGAAGAAAGTAACAGAATGAAAAAATTAAAAATCCCTCAAAAATTCCTTTTTTGACAATTATTTCATGTTATGGGATGAAAACACTGTCACTATGGCAACCAAAATATCTAAGTGGATACCATAGCAAATGCCGAGGACGGTGGTACAAAATCACGTTGTTGGCATGTACAGAAGTGAAGAAAAACATAATTTTGTAAGTGTACTGTAATTGCAAGAATAAATGTACTCTACTGTATAGGATACTGTAACTCTACTGTAATTGCAAGAATAATTAATGCACAAGATACGTGTCATGCATACATTATTACGAACATGAAAATACAGAAAATAATAGAAATTAGTCATCCCGACGGACATTGGTTGCCCTAGTGATAGTGTTTCCACCCCATACTTGTCAAAAGAGGGAATTTTCGAGGGAAATATTTATCTCCCCCCTGTTATTTTCCTTCTTTTTCTTACTTGCAATAATCTTTACACCAGCAGAAAGATTGCTTCATTCCATTTCGAATGGGATATGATTTGCGTCTATACACCACCTACAGGGTGTGTTATAAGCACTTAATCGGAACATCTTTCAGCGGCAGAAAAGGTAACCCCGTATCTCGGAAACTAGGGGAAATAGGCCATGTGCGCACATACGCCTTCTTGCTTAGAATGACATCCCCATAACCTCCCAAAATATTTGCACTTCCTCACCGGACACCCTGTATATATTTGATAATGATCTGAGTTCATGGTAATATTAACAATGTATTCAACTTCTAATAAATAAATCAGTATACTTGAGTTGTAATGATAGAACGCCTTAATTACTCCACGATCTGTACGATGAACTATCGTATAACTCACTTACTTATACTCTAGCTTACGAAACTCACAAGTTCATCTTCGCAGTAACAAACGTTTATCATAGGATTCTATCCTAAGCAAGATCAAGTAAGTTTGAAATATGCTACGACCGGAGCTTGACAAGCCACCGAGAAATCGCAGTACGGTCGCCTTTTTAAATTGAAAGAGTCCTACTGTCTATAGCGCAGAGAGAAAACAAAGATATTTCAAATTCACAAAATAATAACATGATAATATTATTATAATTTATATAAACGGGTTTGAAAGGAAGTCAAGGCAGATATCTGCCCACCGATGCCTTACTTCGATAAACAAGACCCAACGTAGGCATCTTATTCACTAGGTTTAGCACCCGAAGTATATTAGAAGAGAAGTCGGAAAAGAAGTGCCAGAACACAGGATATTTGTTGAAAGAAGAAGGCTAAATCACTACAAAAAACAAAAAGAGAAATGCTTCGACAAGATCACCATGCAGGAATATTAAACCCTTAAAATATATACCTACTCATGCATGGTCAGAACAAAACACGCAACGTAGGCATTAATTTTACCTCAAAAAGGAAAAATAAGCTTTATAAAAATATTGAGCCTCATCTCCATTCTACATCTCTGTCGTTATCTATGATCTATGTTTTAAACAATAATTCTAATTGATCATGTATATGCTAAAACAAATTAATATCGTAATTTGATTCTAGAATGCACGAATTTCAAATCCGTATCAGAATGACATTGCTAAACTATTAATTTTGTTGAATTTTCGTAATTTCGAGTTGGTGCCAAATTTGAATCTTAACTACGGAATGCTACGGATTGATGCTACGAATGCTACGAATTGATGCTACGGAATGCTACTAGTTCGAAACAACTTATTTTGTGGGAATTTGAATGAGACAAGCTAAGTATTTTAATTGTGTGATTTTGTAGTATAATGAGCATTTCCAGTGGATTGTTTGTTGTAGATTTTAGTCCATACTACTCCTTTCATAGCTACGTACCGAATAAAAGCCTAAACCGTAATTTAGAATCTAATTTGTAGTCAGATGAAGCATTTTAGATGAGAAGTTCATATTCGTATTATAAATATTCAATGCATCTAATTTACGTTATCAAATAACCCCATGGATCATTCATATCGGCCCGAGTCTGGATAGGAAGCATGTAATGTACCGGGAGAGATCTAAATGGACGCCTCTCAGATATGCTGTCAATATTCCGCCACGACTTCTGGTTGTGTGGGATCACCGAACGCTAACACTATGCTGAAAGGCAAATCTCAATTAGTAATACATGAAGGTATACGGAAAGGAAACTTCAGAAGAGCGGGTGAGTAGTATACGCCCGCCTGACTGAAGGCGTGCAATATACCAAGGATGGAAAAGTTCTGTTGTCCGCCTGTCTGAAGGCGTACCAGGTTAACGACCGTCCCGCCTGTCTGAAGGCGTGCAAATCGTTGTTAGGATGGGTTGAAGGCTCCCTTGTGCCTGTCTGAAGGCACTTGAGAACCTGTGCAAAGTAGTATAAGCCCGCCTGTCTGAAGGCATGCAATATACCAAGGATGGATAAGTACCCCTTCCCGCCTGTCTGAAGGCGTGAAGAAGCAAGGATACAACTACCGCCTTGTCTGAGGGCGTATAGTTGCTTTAGGATTGGTTAATAGCTTTGGTCCGCCTGTCTGAAGGTGTTCCGCAACTAGAGAAAGGTTATATACCACTGACCGCCAGTAGTGATGATTGACCGCCTGTCTGAAGGCGTGCAACCAAAAAGGACAAGGTAAATAGGTACCACAACCCGCCTGTCTGAAGACGTTCTACTGTTGGAGAACAAGGTTTCAAAAGAGAATTAGTAATAAAGATGAATAAAGAGCAATGCGATAAAGCAATATTATAAGCATTAGCTTAGTAAAGAATATTCAAAGAAATATTTAGATAATAAGGATTTATTTGTGGACTATCTGTCCAAAGAAAGAACACCAAGCAGAGAGCTTGATATTAACTGGTCTGCAGGCCAGAAAGAAGTGACTTCGCATCGTTCTGACCATACTTATATACCTCTGATTCAGTGACGTCACAGCGCCACGTGACATACCTTTAATCTCTATCTTACATACACACATATATATTCTACATTTCAAAGTTTAACTCTTGCTTTCCAGATTATAGAGGCTTACATACACACACATGTTGAATTTCTTTATATTTTAAATAAACGCGGAATTAAGAATTTTCCAAGTTTATAGCGATATATTTTAATGTATTACTAGTGTACCCGTGCTGCTCTGCAACATTTAAAATAAGGGAATTGGATAGATGAAAATAGAGGTAATGAAGTATTAGAAAAGAAGAATGTTGCAAAATAAAGGACAAACACAGAAGAGAAAATAATATAATAGATCAGTAATTATTATAGAACAAATATAAAATACTCTTTAAATTTACAAAACTTTTTTCCAAACAACGTTAGCGGTGCGTCGATCTATTGGTTTTAGTTCAATTTTTACATTCTCAAACGATCTAGCACACGATAGTGTTACATACAACAGGCAATGACTGAAAAGAGTTTAAGGCAAATACATGCTTACAATATTGAGGGTGAGGGCTAGCTCAGTAGTCTTATTTATTGTCTTACAGAATGCAAATTGAATTTTAAACTGTATTGTTTTGGAAGGAAATGGAAAAGTAGAGTCAGATGGCGATAACTGAAAGCGAGCAAGAAATACTCTTCAGTCAACATTAACCTCAGTTGTAATTTGTAGATCTAAGAAGTTATCACATATTTTATGAAGAATTAATCTTATGCCATTATGTAAGCCTTGTTCTTCGTTAAGTTCCTCGAAAACATCGCCATAGATCCTCCTTCTTTCAGTTCTAGAATATATGGTGATAAGCCGCTCGTGTCTAAACTGTCCAAAAGTTCAGCGGGTATTCAGTTTCATCTTCATTAACTAAGGAATTTACCCTGAAGTAGGATTTTGATCTTCCAGGAGGCCGATCAAAACGTTTGAATTTAGCGTGTTAAACTACTGACCCAGAGGAAACTGGAAATAGCTCAGACGATGTAATATCCTTTCCGTAAGTGCCAGGGATGATATTAGTTGTGAGAAGATACGGGCTGCCAAACCAATAGAATATGACTTCCTACAATGCAATGACGGATGCCAATCTTTTATATAAAAAAATAATCAATGAAAGTTCTTCTGGGTTAGCTCCCACATTTTTACCTACTAATGGAGAAAAGATTTTGAAACTATTTTCAATATAGATATGCAAAGGAGACTTGACATTCTTTGAGCATGGTCAGAAAATATTTTTGCAAGATTCGGGATCGAACTGAGTACCTTTAGCACCGAAATCCAAAACATTACTGAATACACCACTTAACCAGTCGAAACAGAGCGGGGTCCGAGCGCTCTTTATGCGATAGTTCAAGAAAGGATTAACAGAGTGCACTCGACTATTGTGTGCGCGGCTCCGCAAGAGCATCTAGAAGGAGATGGATGCGAATGTTTGGTAACATACATAGGTTTTTAATTTTATTTATGACCTTAAATCATTTAAGGCCCAGGCCGGTTTGGGGAGGGGAAAGGAAGCGGGAAGGTGTCGGCTACGGCCTAATTTGAAAGTACCATTCCGGAATTAGCCTGGTGTCACAGGAAAAACCCTAGAGAAACCTCAGTCAGAATAGTCGGCAGCTGAAACTCTATCCAAGGCCTCGCGAATGCTAAGCCAAGGCCTCGGGATGGAGACACATGACCGCTTAATAACATATTTGTGTGTAAATAAGAAAATTAAAAAATAAACATTCATGAAAATCGGTTCAGTAGAAACGGCTGGGCAACTGGACAAAGCTTCTGCAGAAAATATTCTAATAAGAAATACATAGGGAGGAAACTGATATTCTGTTATATTCAAAGTTGATGAAGAGGAGAAGATTGCGAATGCTTCATAACATATCTAGGCGTAATTAGGAACATTTAAAAAAAGGAAAATCACTCAAATCGGTTTAGTGAAAGCCGCTGAGTGACTGGACGTTTTACAAAACTATTTTTTTAAACTATTTTAATGTTTTCAAACATTTTCCGACAATTTTTGGATTTTTTTTTTTAAAAAATGTGTTTTTGAAAATCTTCCTCAAAATAAAACATTTTTGGATATATATATATATATATATATTTTTTTTTAAAG
>JAGDQP010000145.1:0-11163 GCA_022664845.1 Lepisma saccharinum
AATTAATAAG
The DNA here is from genome assembly GCA_022664845.1 of Lepisma saccharinum. Taxonomy (NCBI): domain Eukaryota; kingdom Metazoa; phylum Arthropoda; class Insecta; order Zygentoma; family Lepismatidae; genus Lepisma; species Lepisma saccharinum. The sequence goes on from JAGDQP010000145.1 coordinate 11, forward strand.
GAAACAATCGTCCTTGAGTAAACCTATAGATAAGATAAAAATTTCTGCTACTAAGTTTAATAACCATTTTGCAAATGTTGTAAAGAGTAATTCATCTCAAATGGATACACAGTTAAATACACTTGTCTGTGAATATTTTCATCAATGTCAGCAGAATAAAAAACTTCATCTTGTGTGCCAACAGACTTCACCTGCCTCTATTGTCCTTACCGTCAAAAAACTAAAGTCTAGTCAAGCTGAAGACTATTTTGGTCTCTCTTCATATCTCTTGAAGCAGATTATTGATATAACCTATATCCCATTATGTTCACTAATTAATGACTCAATGCAATTGGCTATATTTCCTGAAATATTAAAAGGGACTATCATTGTTCCAATTTTCAAAAAAGACAACAAGTTAGATCCTAATAATTACCGTCCTATAGCTTTGGTACCTACCTTTTCTAAAGTTTTCTAACATACAATAACTAATCAATTAAACAGTTACATAAATAAAAATAATATTCTTAACGAATCACAGTTTGCTTTCAGACAAGGTTTGAGCACCATAAATGCGGTCGAAATGGTTGTTATTATATTTACAACAATTTTGATTCAAATAAAATCACATCGACACTGCTGTTGGATCTTAGCAAGCCATTTGATTCCATTTCTCATAATATTTTATTAGAGCAATTACAGTATTATGGTATTTCAGGTAGAGAATTGGGTATAATTTCAATATATTTGCAGAATCGCCAACAGGCGGTGAATATTAATAATGTTATTAAACCTTCCAAAGCATAGACAGAGAAGTTCCACAGGGATCAACCCTTGGACCGCTACTGTTCGTGCTGTATATGAACGATTTCCCCTTAGTTATTAATAAATCTACACTTTATGTTGATGATACCACTACTAACAGTTAATGGGTGTCTAAAGGATTTGAAAATGGATATAGATAGAGATCTATCAGCCGCAACTTTATGGGTAAAACAAGATGAATTATCCATCAACTCTAATAAGACTGAAAATATGATTTCTTTTTAAATAATAAAATTACTACATCAAACAACTCTAAGTCAATCAAGTTGTTGGGGTTAATACTAAATTCATCCTTATCGTGGAATGACCATGCAGACTTCGTAATAAAAAAAAATGCCAAGAGTATATTTATTCTGCGCAAAATGAGAACTTAAAAGTATTATATCATTCCTTTTTTTACTCTAATGCTACTTAAGGTATTCTCCTCTGGGGCTCTTCCCCAAAATGGAAAGAAATTGGCAAAAAAAAGTAATAAGGGTATTTTCTGATCTGTCTCCTGGAACTTCATGTCGTGGTATCTAAAAAAGAAACTTAAAATTTTAACAATCCCTTGCGCATTTATTTTTTATTCTATTTTATATATAAAGAGACATATCACAGATTATTTAACTGGTGCTATGTGTCATTCTCATGACGCGAGAAATAGATTTCAATTGGTTCCAAAGATGACTAGACTGTCTAAAATACAAAATGCTTATAATAATCAACGGATAATATTTTATAACATCTTACCTTCTGAACTTAAGGAACTCCATTTTAATAAATTTAAAAATTTATTAAAAAGTATTTTGATATAGTGTAAGGGTTATTATTGGAATGAAATTTATAGTTCTTTTGTCTACTTTAGAACTTAAGTTCTATACTTTAAATTATTAATGTAATCTTTTGCGGTTATTTTTGTATTGATTGTATTGCTTTGACACACATGATCACAATTTAGCTGTTCTGATGTACATGAAAGATCTCAATTTATTCCATGTTTTCTTGACGATAATAAAAAAATTGCGGTAATTTTATATTCAAAATTAAGAATTCCAGTCCGTTATGTTTTTAACTTGACATTTTGTATTTTATTGATTTGTTTTATCTTTAATTTATTGCTGTAGTCTAATTTAAATTGTCCTTAATCTTGTCTAAAATGTCATTGTACTTTATTCGTCACGACTTTATCTTTACTGTATCTTATGCATATATTGCTACTTGATATACGAATATATGAATTGAAATGAAATAGTATGTATTAATATACAATGGTCTTCTATATGCAGCTACTGGAGTTCAATGCTCCAAAAAACAAATAAAATGAAATTCAATTCCTCCCAGTATTTTATTTAAACCTTTTTTACTCTTCGCTTGATAAAGAAACACATTAAAAGGTTGTAGCACGCCCTACACCTACGCAGGGACGAAACCTAAAAATTATACAAAAAAATGTACGGTGTAAATTCACGATAGAATCCGAAAGAATATCTCGTGATGTTCACTTCATATATAGAATCACTAGACATTTCTGAATTAACGAAATTTGATATAGTTAACAATGCAATGTGCGATGCCGCCAAGGGCTGGTCTCTGTACAAAAGATCAAACATGAGTATTTTTTTACGATTTTTGTGAGGAATTTTTGTGTTACTATTGTACTCTCGAAAATGTAGAGAAACGAAAGAAAGAAACCATAGAGACAAAAATTAACTGGAACTCTATCGATAATTATGAACTTCAAGCCCTAAGATTGATTGCAAAATTTCGAAATTTTGATAGCAAAATGACAGATCATGAAACTCTTAAAAATATTCTAGACATTCTACCTATAAACATACAAAGAAACTTATCGCTGTCAAACTGTTTAACTATCAATGATTTGCTGTAAGTCTTCGACGATTAAATTCGTTTAGATGCAAGCCAACTAATCAGGATAAGACCAGTATGATATACAATCGAGATAGAACACAGAGTGATGGTATAAGTAATAGAAATGATATCAATACAAGGAACAGTTATATATTAACAATGTCAGAGATAGAAGAGTTCCTGAGACTAAATCACCTTATATTAGAAATGACAACCGACCAACTAGAGAGAGAGACCAACTAGAGAGAGACAACCGTGGTATAAGGAGAGAAGAACAAACTAATGATGTTAGAAACTGTAAATATAATATCAGAAGATAAACAAGAGGAAGTACAACTAATCAAATAAGCATACCAGCTCAACCGGTAGTAGAAACCACAACTTTCTTCACTTAAACAGATTCGATTGTATCTTGGGATTGTATATATCTAAGTTCGAAAAAGAAGTACTTGAATATATCTCAATCTCATATTCTTGATGTACCAGTAAATATTTTATTTGATACAGGCGCATCGTGTAATGTTTTAAACAGAAAATTTTTAACAAATTAAAACTCAAATATCCAAATATAAAGCTAGATGCCTCTGGTGTAGAATATACCAGATTACGTTCTTTTTTGGTGCCGATACTAAGCTCAGTGGCAAATTTACTATCTTACTGCCTTTGAAAAATCAATATTTTGAAATTCAAACTTTAGTTGTAAAAGATTTGCCCATTTATGATTAGTCAGCAGCTTTTGAAAACATTTGAAGAAGGTAAGTTGAACTACAAAGAAAATAAAATAATACTAATCAAGGATAACAGTAAAATCATAATAAATGGTCCAGATATCATAGAGAAAAAATCACAAATAACAAGCGAAGAAACAGAAAAAAATACATCTAATGTTCACGCAGCAACAACAACAGATTAACGAAATTTCTAAACAGATAAATAAACCCAATTCAAGAAAAGCTCGTAAAAGATTACGATTTGCAAAACTGAAAGAACAACAACAGGGTATAGAATCAATCGCTAGTTTAGATGATTATATAATTAATCAATCAAAAAATACTGAAATTTGAAGCAAAGGATTAAATAGCAATAAAAATTATCCACGGTGAAAACAATAAAAGAGAACACTATTTCAAACAAAAAGGCGAATGAAGCAAGTATCATTAAGAGTAACATAGCAACCAATTACCATAGAAACATTATAAGAATTTGACAACATACTTCAGATACAAATAAAGAAATGAACGTAATAGCCACTCGAAAATTGTTGAAAAGGTATCAAAAGGAAAAAAGATGGTTATAACTAAAAAAATAAAAATTAGACAATATGAATTTATGAATAGTAATAAGAAAAAGGGAGAGGAGCCAATAAACATGGAATACAATATCCAAAGTCTCGTCGCTCCAGGAGGAATAATACAGTACCCAATCCACAAAGTAATTATCCTTTGAAATTTGATTTAGGTGATACTATTAGTTGTCCAACGTCTAGTGCTAATACAAGAAAAAATATAAATATGAATCGGAAGAGATTCATGAAACTATTTTCTTGAATGGCTTAAGACTACAACAGGTATACAAAGAATTGGTAACAAGTCATTACAGGATTTTTAAAATGGATGCAATACCCTTAAAAACTCGTGAAGAATAGAAAGAGAGTTCAAATCAAGAAAACTTTAATTTAAAATACTACAAAGATCTTACATGAAAATATAATTAATGATTATAATATCAAGAATCCAAATATAAACGGTTTATATTTGGAATAAAATCCAAATATAAACGATTTTGTCTTTAATATTTTTCTTTGAATAAACAAGGGGAATATTGTGGCAGTTATTCCAATTCTCTTTAATGATTGAGATGTAACTTAATGTGTTAATGGATTTAATGAATTTCAAGATTTTTAATGAATTTAATTTTGAACTTAATGAAGCTAAAATGATTTAATAATTTTTAATTAAAGGAATATAGACATAATTGTATATCTTGTGTTAAAGAGCTATTTGCTATATTTCAAGGAAAATTTGAGATTATGCACAATAGATGGCAGTACTCAATAGAATGAACTCTCTCAATGGACAAATATTAACAATTAATGGAATTTGAAGTAAATTCGTTATTTAAAATGACTTACTTATTGTGTTAACATAAACGAAGAAATTTTTAAGGTTTAAACAATATTTACAAAGTTATTATTAATGTTACATGTATAATCACAATGAATTTACTCACTATATTATGTATATGTTGATTTGAAGATTACTGAAGTGTAAACAATGTATTAAATAAATATACAATGGTCCTGCTACATAAAGCTACTGGAGTTCGATGCTCCACGAACCAAATAAAATGAAATTCACTTCCTCCCAGTATTTTATTTATTTTTTATTTTACTCTTCGCGTGATAGACAAACCTACTAAGAGGTTGTAGCAAGCTCGACACCTACGTAACGCAGGGTTGAGCTGGGACACGACTCTTAAATTACCGGTGCAACGTGTTTGTTTTCCTTTGTTTTTCATAAGAAGAACCCTGAGATGTGCAGAAACCTGAGATGAGGCATATGGATCCTTCAAATTCAGTCACTAAACCTGAGCTATTCTAAGAAAACCTAACCTAATATTAGGGTATGATCTATCACGGGTAGGATCTGAAGCCCAACGGTAAACCGTTTTAAATTTAACCACATATAGAAATGCAACAAACTTCTTTACCTTTCTAATCTAAACTCGAATTATACTATACCGTAGTGATGAGTTTTTAAATAATTCAATATAACGTAAACTGAGCTTTCAAAAGTTCTGGTAGCTTACTAACTTCATGTGAAATAATTATTTTTTACTTTCTAAAGTAGCTTACAACTGCTGCTTGAATTAGACTTCCGTGATTCCTAACTACTTCGTGAAAAGTGATCTACAAGCAATGAAGTGTAGCGGTAGCGTAACGCTGTAAATATAATTTGCTCTAACGCGAGGTGGATAACTTTTCATTTACATTTTACTTAGCAAACCCAATCTGATAGATGTATCTAGAATATGTTGTTAGTTGGCGTTAGCTTTACTACAGCTGCATAGTGATAAATGACATCATAAGAATTTCAGATGCAGGGAAAGCAAGACTTACTAATTATCTGTACAGGTTCTTTTGCAAAAGCAATGAACTAATAAATCTATAAAAAAATATATTGTTCAGGCAATATTGCACAGACTCTCATACATATATAATCTCAATAATTATTATTGCAAATACTATATTAAATTAACGTAATTATTCTAATAGGTCAGAAACTATTATGTACAAAAGTAAGGCCGTCCGCTAGCGGGGGCACTTACCCCCTTAGACTTCAGTCTTTATATGTTTTGCTATTCAATCTTCATATATTTCGTGTATGTGTTTATACTTTTCACTGCATGCATTTCATATGGGCCTTCTTGGAATACTGACTGCCGTTAAACTCCCTGAGCTATTGCCATATTAATTTTAATCTATGTTATCATAAATACGCCAATAGAAGCTATCGTAATCCTCATTCTGAAACCTGACAAAGGTAAACTTACTCCCACGAGCTACCGGCCCTATGCTCTCACTAGCTGCGTATGCAAGCTATTTAAAAGAATGATAGACCGCCGCCTAATGTGGTACTTGAAGCACAATAACTTGCTTTCCAATGTTCAATGTAGATTCAGGCAATATCGTTCAACTGTAGACCACTTAGTCAGGTTTAGAGCGTATTCTTTAAAATGCGTTCATCCACAATGAATACGTTCTCGCTGAGTTCTTCGATTTAGGGAAGGCCTATGATACCACCTGGAGATATGGCATCTTACGCAAGCTTCATGACTAGCGTATTCGGGCCACATGACTCATATTTCAACTTTTCTCAGTGATCGTCATTTTCGTCATTGCGTTTGGTGATTGCTTTCCAGAGCGTTATTTACAGAAGAACAGCATACCTCAAGGGAGTGTGCTGAGCGTAACGCTGTTCGCTATTGCTGTAAATAGTGTTATGACTCATATTCGCCCTCTTGTGGAAGGTCTTTTATATGTTGACGACTGTCTGTAAATCTGTGAATATCAACTTCGCTTCTAGGCAGCTCCAGCTGACCTTAACCATCTTGTTGACTTGTCACATCAAACTGCCTTTTGTTTTTCACACACGAAGGCAGGTTGTGTGCATTTTGCCGTAAACGAAATTGTTTTCTGGATCCGGATTTGTTTCTTGGGGACAGACAACTACATTAAGTCGATACGGTACGATACCTTGGTTTAATATATGATACTAAGTTAAACTTAATTTGTACATGTTTTAAGTCATCCCACTTGGGGTACTGATCGTACAAAGTTGTTGCGCTATGCATTTAAATTATTTATTGTTAAAATGTGTTATTTTCATCTTTAGCATCTAACACAACATTTGATGTAAGCACTATTACTCACTGTTTTAACTTTACTTAAGTTATTAAAACTCCTCTATGTCTGACAATGTTATACCATCTCTGTTTTTATGACATCATCATTATCTAATAGCCACTTATCACACTGCAATAAATACTATCGTAATGAATAACGGGTTCTAGCGCGCAGGTAGTAAGACGTTTCATGGTCCACTCTATTCAAAGATGTTGGATTTGTTACTGTCCGCCGTTACTGATAAGTCACTGTTAGAAAATTTTGTACTGTGTTCTGAGTTCAGATTCCATTTCGTTTATTTGAAACTTATGTTTTATTTCCATTTTATTTTATGTTTGAAATGATGTTATATAATTCAACAAGCTATTAGCTAATTCTCTCATAGAAAGTAGGAAAGAGATAAAGTTTCGTGGGAGTATTTATGGGTATCTGGGGATTTCAGTCTTCACTAACTAAATAAATATAATATGCTCCTCTTCATGATCCATGTGTAAATTTCTCGCATGTATGTATAACGTTTATGTGCCCTTAATATTGCCCGCCTTGTAAATATTCCTGGTGACACCCTTGCACAAAAGCAATATTCTCGAACTTTGTATTATTTTCAATGTAAAAAAGGAAAATAGTCTATTACTTCGATATTCCATGTGCTGATCACGATTATTAATATGCAATGAAGAAAACTGTAAATGTAATAACTATTGATGACAAGAAATGGCTGTTTTTGTACTAAAGTTTGGTAAGTAATTTATACATTAATCCTAAATTAGTTAAATAACATTTTAATTTGTTTTATAAGAACTAATTTCACCTCGAGAGTTCCGGCATAAATTCACGAAGGGAGCGACACAATAATTTCAATAATATTTTCGAAATATATTTTGACTAAAAGTTTTGAATTGTCAGTAGTATCAATACCCGTATCATGAAACTTGGTGTGCCTTCTGATGTTTTTATATGAATGCACTTGGAAATGACACGTCCCTCGATTTTGAGTTCATCTTCTGCTTCGGTGTCTGTAATTTCTGGATTGACGCCTCTGATAACGACTGACAACAAAGGTGGTCTGCGTGGGGGTGGTTGCATACGTATGGTTTTTGTTGAGAGCGGTGTTAGTTTTGCATTTTTGCCGAAAATCTCATAGCTGTATTTATTCCTGATCGTAGATGCTAGATTGCTGTTTGAAAATTTGATAATGACTCCGTTGCGAGTAGAAATGATTTCTGATATGTGATCTCGAGGGACTTACTTGACTAGCTGTTGAAAGAGTTGTTTCGGTATTTTGTAGCGAGGATTATGATTTGAGAGAAGAATGTAACGGAGCTGGATCTCTTGTTGATTGATTCAGAATGTTCAGTATCAGAGAGAGTCATTTGATCGTCAGAACCTTCGGAATTACTGATGGTGTAAGTCTTTTTTGGAGGTGGTGAATTGGAGCTTTCAGAATGGCGTGTTGAAGATCGTGCATTAGAAGAGAGATGATCTGAGCTTCTGGCGTGCCTAGAAGTTTATCCTAACGATGTGAGTTTAGCTTCTGTAGTGGATGAAGTACGTTGAACGACTTGAGGTAGTGTGTGCTTCCCTGGTTTTGACATTATGAGGTCTCTGTAAGGGTGTACTAGCGATATGAGAAAACAGATGATGATAATACTAATGAGTAGGTGGGACGACCCGTTTGGATAGCCGTCCAGGTATCGTACACCCTTTCTGCAGAAGACTTCAATATAGCGGACCCTTGGCTCGATCAGTCTGGTCCGTATGATGAGACAACTGCAGCGAAGAGATAACTAGGATGGTGACGTAGGAAGGTTAACAAAAAGCTAACAACTCTAGTTCACTCAGTCAAGAGCTATTTATGGCTACCAGTTGAGTATGAATGTCCTGTAAAAAAGTGTTTTGAGAATAAGGAAAGAAACTTCGTTTAAACAGTTGTAAGTTTGGTCGACACAAGAATTGTTCATTCATTCGGAACTCGTGTTTCCTTCTTAGTGCTTAGTACTGAACTCAGGCCATTATGTAATAATAAAGCACTTTTTGAATGATTCCTTGCATACACAACGAAATCGTAGAAACATATCTTACAAGCATGAATTTCTCCCTGCCATCTGGTAGTAAAATTTTCAATCGATATCTTTACGTAGAAATATTTTTTTTCTGACTAAACTTTCACAGCATCATTGAATAATTAACTTTGAGTTTAAGTTAAAGTTAATTTTGTTAACTGAAGATTATGGCTGCATACACTGCGCCTGTCTTGGGGCAACGTTAAAGTGAGTGGAGAGCCGGTGTTACCCTACATATTGAATGATAGAACTTATCATCAGGTTTAATCTACTTCAAAAGTCCAATACTTCTTCATATGTAATCCAGAATGCTGGAAACGTCGTGTGGATTGCATAAGGATACTCTAGAATCAAGGTCAAAGGTCTGTGATAGACAGAATGTATGGCCTAATTCATAGATGATCATTTTGGCCTGACCCGCTAAACCCCTCAGCACGAAGTTTGCCCGCGAATTCCACTTGACTTCCCATCCAGTCTGGAACTCGCCATCAGCCTCCAATCGACCTCACCCACCAGCACAGAGGTTGTCACCTACACGGTGAAGTATAACCTCCAGATATTGACCATCTCTGGTCTAATCGACTGGCACCGAAGAGTGGCGTTAATAGCAAAGTGCCCAGACTTTAATCCTATCAAGCACATACTGTATTCTATATATGGATGCTTGGCAGATCTTGTGAAATTGAAATATTTTTCGTATATCAGTCCTTTCTTTGCCACTGATGTGCCCCATTAGCTGGAAAGCTTATGGAATCTATTATCTGAGATAAAGAATTTAAGTAAAAGAGACAATTTCCTTTCAAAGAAAAGGACTATAAATAATCGAAGATTACTATACTAACTGCCTACCCGATCTGTAATAGAAAAGCACCGCGATAAAAGACCATTTTTTTTTTAAAAGTTTTAATTTTCTAAGAAATGAACGGAGAGTGGAATAAATGTTAAAACTGAGCACAAATGTCATTTAAAAAAGTAATAACTTCCGTTAAATTTCCATACTATCACTCTTTGGCTGGAAAGAAAATCCTCTCGAAAACCACACAATAGCAAAAAGCTTTACCAGTGTGTAAAAGTATAAACTTCTTTTTATTTAATATAGAATAATACATGGACTGAGTGTGAATTAAAGCCATAAGTAGACAGAAATGGTTATCACTCTTACTCTGTTTACACTTCATTGTACGTACTACCTGTACTTGTATCTTTTGAAAGGGGATGATCTAAATTGCTTCAACCTGTGGATCATATCATCTTTTGTGGAATTCATTTGAGCGTAGTCTGATGGACCACTGTGTCTTCATATTAAGTATTTCTATCTTTAATTAATAATTAAAACTTTCATTTTCTTATTTAGCACAAGAGCTTAGAATAAATGTAGAAATGACTGAGATGTTTGGTGAATATCTGGGGCTGGTGAAATGTTCATTTCAATAGTTATGAGTAAATAAAGTGAAGCCTTATTAATCATTGTTAAGACAGTTTCGGAAGAACTAATTTTTCTTTTGCTTTTCTGTGTAGATACCATTTTGTACATGATTATTATAAATGTTGGGTTTCCTTTGTTCTTGTGGTACTTATTTATCGCAATTCCTTATTAAAAATATTTTAGTCTGTGAGAATAAGAAACAAGCTCGGGTTAGATAAATTCATTCTAATTCAAATGTAACAATCGAAATAATTAATTCGTTAAAAAATCATCATTCAATCGTAACAATGGGTAGTAGCTATGTAAGTAAAGTTTTCTTTCAATATTTTATTTTAAAATATAACTTCATATTCAACAAAGTAATGACTTCAAAGTTCTTTCCACATATATTTGGTCTTGATGATACTTTTTTTATATACGTCTTTCCGGCAATGAAGGTAATATAATATAATAATTTAATACATTTTTTTTTTAAAATGAAGATAACATTACTCGCTTTCAGATTGCAAATGAAGGGTACAGGGGAAAGCACGTTAAATCACATTTTGTAAAATTTTCAGGAGAGTGTTTTTAAAGTTTTAATTAATTGTGAATGGCCTATTAT
>JAGDQP010000145.1:11563-56853 GCA_022664845.1 Lepisma saccharinum
AGTAGGTCCAATTAAGTAAATGCTTACAAAATGAAATATGGACTTAACATGTTTCTCCCCTGTAATAGCAATCTGGAAATATTCCTTATTTAAAGTGTAACTTTTTCTGCTTTACTTTTATGTAATGGTTTTCCTGTTGTTGTATATTTTAGAAGAACAATAAGAAATGATAATGTTTATTGTTATGCCATTTTCATTATTTACTTAATATATACTTCTAAAATAGGAATGTTACAGAATAAAGTAATTCAGTACAAAATGCACAACAAATGGAACAGGAAATACATAACGTTTGCAATGTTCAGTAACAATTTGAATATACATTAGTATTTTCACAAACTTGCACATGTATTAAATTCAGAAAGAATCATTTTCACTATTTTCAATGGTAAGGAAGAGTTGAAAAGTACTCAGCCCGGGGATTACTCCAGAAAGTCTTCAACACCTGAAGATCATGGTACTTCTCCTTGGATATCTCCATATCCCTATCGTAGAGATTATCAGTAAGGATAAATTCTGTCTTGCTTTGTCGCTGTCCCTGCTGAATATGCCTGTTCCTTCGATTTGGTTTGTAAACAGGAATCTCCATCCACGGCCCAGAGTAATGATTTCGACATCTTGCAAATGGACGTCGATCCTCACTGACCTCGACCACTTTCACAGGTCGCAAAGCAAGAGGCAACTTCTTTCGATACAATGCATTGAGATGATTTGTCCAACTCTTAATCATATTCTTCTGAACTTGGACAACTTCTCTCGACAATTCCCAATGATATCGGCCCAATCATTTGGAAGTTGTGCTTCTGCTCTTTGATTGATAAAACCGGAATTCTTGTCACACTCGTTGTATGAATGGCCTCGGATGGGATATGAACATGTGATGGATTTCAGCTTTTTTCTTCATGAACAATGTGGTGTAAAAATTTAATCATTGTGTTATTTTTATTTTGACCTGGACAAGAGTCACAAAAATAACCGTTGGTTGGTTACTTGTTCTTCAAGGAAATTGTATATGAAATGATGGATGAGAAAACAAACTCCGTCACACCCTTTCCGTGCCACTGTTTCGGAATATATGTAAAACACACGTCTTCCCGTAGATGATATGTGCACATTGAAAAGAGAAACAGACAGTTGCCTTCGATAAAATACTTCACTTGTGGTTATGTTAGGTTCTTGATATTCCTTGCATAATCAAAGACAATTGCCTCACGTCTTGCGTCTTTCCTCTTTGCAAGCTTTGCTGCTCTTTTCAGGTCATACCACTTTTCAGCTTTCATAAGGTGAATATCCTTGTCTGTCATTATTGAGTTTATTTTACAACTGTCTGTATTTTACTGCTTCATTTGTAATTGAATTCAGCAGGTTCTCTAAGAAATTTTTCTTCGCAGTAAAAGTCACATTGCGAGCACGTATCTTTTCGTGGATAACCAAAGCTAATGTTGAAGTTCTTTGTGAATATATTTCTGTAGGTTTCACAATGAACATCTACAGTAGGATTTTTCTCCTTAAACATATGATATAATGTCTTAATGTTCAAATTTGGCGGCAGATATTTTTTCTTTGTGTCTTTCAAACTGTAATGGCTCTTTCTGCCATTAGACTACTTATGTATCTTCTGCTTTACTTCTTCAGATAGGCTGTGGGTACGATTTGTATGCTTTCCTCTCTGGTCTTTCGGTGGACCTCCAGACTTTTTCAATGACCGTTGGATAAATTCTATCTTCCCTCGACCGATTCCATGAAGTGACATGAAAGCCTTTCTGAAAACTGCAACCTCCATTGGCTTCTTGTCTAACACAAAACGAACACGTTACGCACATGACGCATCACGGTAAACTGCATCACAGTCATCTTTCCTTGGTCGACGTCTTTGTACAGGCAACACAGTTATAAGACCAGCCAGAGTTTCATTTATTGCGTCATGAGAGTTCATGTTGTTCATACGTTTAATAATTTCTTTCTTCGTAGCTTCACTTATAGTCTGAAAATAAATCAGTCTGCATTGACAATCAGGACTTCCCTCATGACTCTGCAACTTAATCATCTTACTAACTTCACTCATTCTGCCATATTTCCGTTTCTTCTGTGGAGCTGGGGAAGATGTGGATGGTTCCTCGTTGCTACCGGACAAATCCATTACTTCTTTCTATAACACGAAGCTCACTACACACCTCACCGCGACTGAAGTCAACACTCTTCTACGCAACAAACTGCCACGGTGGTATATTTTAAAGTATAATTTCAATGAATTAAAAAAAAATCAACAATGCATCTTTCCTTTCAGAACGTTGTTACGTCATCCATGGAGGGAAATGGACAAGACCTCTTTGTGTAGAAACACAGCAGGTTCTTCCAATGTTTTCTGTGGACATAGCAGGTTTTTCCCTGTAAATCATGGACAGAGCAGGTTCTTCCCCTATATGGGATTTCTTTAATCGTTTAGAAAATGAGACCAAGCTGTTCTCATGAAATTTGGACTTAACGGGGTTTTCCCCTGAACCTCTCAAATGATCATTACGCATTTCTCTTTCTGCATAAGCGTCGCTGTTAATTCTCGTTAAGTGCAAGCCATAATCAAATATATATAAACTCCAAATAGTGTGACCATTTGCCGTTAGTCTATCATGCGAACAGATTACTAGCAATTTGGTTCGATAGCTAGTGATAGACCCTACAACCACAAAATAAATTCAATTTTCTACAACTTTTATATTTTTGCAATTAAATGAACTTTTGTAGATAGTAACCTTAAATGCAAGCAACCCTGCGCTGCTGTTCTATTGTACAGAGTTGGATAATATCAGGCGTTTAATTTGCATTAACCCTTCTCATTCTTTTTTCATCTGGGAGTCTTCTTTTTCGTTTAATTGTATAGTCTGTACAGATAGCTAACATGTTAAGTCGTCACCGCTCGAATAGATGTTGTCTCATTTTGTACTATTCTGAGTGTAGAAGTGGGGAATATAGCAACCAGTATTTTACTCTATATATAATAACTGAGCCACAATCCAAATAATAGTCTCTTGGTTCCTCTGAAGACTTCAAGTTATGTGCCTGTTTGGATTCAAAGAAGTCCCAGCTGTTCATACAACGATGACAATATCAATTCCAGGATCGTTTAAAAGAACCAAAATCAAATGTACACATTTCTGTGTATATTTCTTATGAATGTCCTTATTTGACAACATTTCGCTGAACAGACACTTACACTGAACAAAACGAAGCGCTGGTTGAATAGATCTACTCCTAACAATTGAATATCGCCCTACTTCTCTTCGTGACTTTTTTCAGTGTTCGTAGAATGTTTGAATTCCTGAAAATTTAAATTTTTAATTTTTTTTAAACAAAACTTTGACCTTGATCTCACTGGATTGGATATCCACGGTTCTACCGTATAGATTTCATATTGCTCTGTTTGTTCTCTGTTGTGTACGTTGACGAAATAACTTTTCTACACATCAAGAATTTCAGTTCTAAGCGCTTGAAGCTTTCTACGTTCATTTTTAACCATCCCTAAATTTGGCTGGTAAACTTTTCTAAACATGTTTACCACTTTGTATTAGGTCTAGAATGTTATTTGTCTTACTGTTTTCCTCTGTCTTCTGGATTTTCTGCATCAAATATTGTCTCTTATTTTTTTTTAAACCTGCATGTAGCGTTCGTTACCTTTCACATTACTGTAGTGCTTCGTATTTTATTTATTACTTAGCAATTATTGCCTAGCTTGTTTTCGTTCCTCATGAAGCGTAAGTCATTTTTCATCAAACCAAGAGTTGTATTTCTACCGTTTCTTCTTGAATATATGTTCTTTCGATGCCGCCTTTTGCTGTATAATGAATTTCTTCCCACATCTTATTCACATCAATTTCAATATTACTGTCATTTTTTACTAAGGGTAAGTTCTACAATCGACCGCTAAACTTCTAGTCGGCGCTAAGTTGAGGCCAAGTCTGATTTTGGCCAATGAGAGTACTCAAAATGACTGACTAGAAGTTTTGAGGTCGATTGTAGAACTGACCCTAAGTCGCTAAGAGTTCGAATCTATTTGAGATTTCGAATTCATACTCTGCTTTTACGCTCAGATTTTCTAATCGTTTAACTTTGAAATTCAGTTGTTTCGATTCTTTGCTTTCCGTTTGCGACGCACAACTCCTCTCTAATTTTTGTGATCACACGTTGATGGTCGGTGTTGTCTTCCGCTCCTCTGTAAGCCCTAACATGCATTATATTGCTATGTCTTCGTCTATCTACTAGTGCGTGATCGATTTGGTTGTTCGTTTTCCCATCTGGAGATATCTATGTGCAACAAGTATGCCAATATTCAAAATACGAGCTCTATACTAGTAGGTTCTTCGAAATCGCGGATGTTGTCAGTCTTTCTCCAGTGTTTTTGCTCTTTTCGTGAAGATTTGATTTGCGTGTAGTAGGTCTAAAATATGCTATCCTACCCCCTTTTGAGTTGAAGTCACCTAACACAATATTTGTGTTATACTTCGGTAATCATTTAAACAACCTTTCTAGCTCATCGTAAAATATATCTTTGACGTTAGCATCAGCTTCCGCGGACGGAGAATGGACATTTATTAAAACCGTATTGCACCATGAAGTACATATCGCCATGTAGGACAGATAGTCTTTCGTTCACGAATTCCATATTCTGAACCGTCGGAAGGAATCCGTTCTTAATTAGGAATCCTGTTTCGAAATTGTGTAACTGAGTTCTCCGCAGTAGAAAGTGTATGTTCCCTATCGAATGCTATCTTGACCTATCCACCGGACTTCTTGTATCTTTATTATTTCCAACTCGTATTTCTCAGTCTCTCCTTTTACCATGTGAAGAGCGCCCATTTTGTATACCGTTCGTACGTTCCATGATTATATTGTAAGGTCTTTTTTAATCCTGTTCTTGGAACCTTGTGAAGCAGTGTCCGCCTGAATGAGGAAGTAGTTTACCTCTGGAGTATTATTCCTAAGAAGAATCCATTTCACCCTTTCTATACTGTAGCTTGACATGATTTAGCGGTGTATAGTTGTCAGTTCTACGACCTAGCAATAAAGGATCCAAGTGTCTTCCTCTAGCTATCCTTGAGCTTTCCTGATGTCATTCATATTCAGTCTCAGGGTGGTAATAGTAAATCTGCTTTCTTCGCCATGATACTTTTGTTCAGGGTTCTCGTCCCTTAGCCTTTGTAGATCCCTTTACTAAGTGCAAGGTGGCAGTATTGGTATGGTCCGCCCGGAATATTTCCCGTATCCAATATATCTTCTCTACATTCCTCTCTATACCACCTGGAGAGTCACCTGCTGGGAGGCAAAATATAATAATATTGTTCTTAAATTAAGTTAAGAGGCCGCATCACGCTGATCAACTCCCATTTAACCTAATGTTATTTTGGAATCATCATAGTTTTCTTGCTAGTTGGAATATTTTAATGAATCTTACCTTGATTTGGAGAACAACGAAATACATTACATTTCTACTCTTTACTGTTTGGAAACGTTTAATTATTTTAATTATGTACAACGATTGTTAAAGATATGATAATACACAAAATGTGATATAATGACGAATTTAAAATTTCCTATTTACGTTATCAAAATTCTAAAAAGTACGTTAAAATATACACACCTTTCTGTAAATAGCTGTTAAATTGAATGTCAATAGTTCTTTAAGAGTACTCTTCAATTTTATTATAAAATCAATATTTTCGTCTAAAAAAGAAAAATTCTCCGAGTTCTTCTGCTGTTTGTAGCTCCGCCTCTTTACCGCCCTTTTCCTCACCCTCCGATTTCACGCGCTATAATACGCTTGACAGTGAAAGAAGTACCTCTTCCCTTTCCAGTTTGCAATAGCATATTGCTTTCATTGTAAACCCTTAGTTGCGGTGCACGAGCGCAGAGGCTCCTATAGAAACAGGTTTTTGGCGATGAGACTGGATTTATGACATTTTACTGTTTACCAGACTTCGTTGAAGGAATACGGAAGCCCTCACTGAAGATGTCATGCTTTCACGGGGAATGGGTGCATCAGGAATGACCTTACATTATATTTTCTTTTATAGTTCGGAATGTGAGTTTTTTGTGTTTGTTTTCTTTTTTCGTTGTGTTACTGCATCAGTGACACTTGCAGTAAAGATATGACAGCTATTTAAACAAAGATGACTCATTATTGAAACCCATAAGAGGAAATAAATTTAAACTTCTAATACGAAATTAAATCAAATCAAATATAAAATGTCTTAGAAACAAACCAATAGTCTTTAGTTTATTATTTTTTAGTATGAACGTTATGTTCCCATGTGCAATTCACCAAATATAAGATATTGGGTGAGAAAAATTAAATTTTATTATTAACCAGAGGTGGATATTGGGGGACGCAAGGAGACAGCAACATAGGAATTTATATTCGATCTCATATGCTCGGAGCCATTATTCGCATATTGAATATTGGGTATCTAAATGAGATCTTTCTGAAAACATAACAAAAAGTCTTCCCAACAGACTTTTTCCTTCAGGCTTTAATACCATAATAGAATATAATCTTCGTTTTTCCCCATCCGAGATACATCCCAGAGTCATGGCGATTTCATTATTCTTACAGCATGGTTGAATCGTACAGTCCGCGGGAACTGAAATTGAAATTTTTATTTATGGCCTTTCGGCATATAAAGCTCAGGCTGGGATAGGGGACAGAAAAGATTTCAGAAAGGTGTCAGCCAAAGCCTATGCCTATTCCTGTATTTGTCTGGTGTGACTGTCTGTCTGAGGAAAAACCAACAAACCTACGACCTCCCGAATGCTACACCAGCGTTCTACCACTGAACTACGGCGGCTCGGTTTACAGCCCGCGGAGTTCTTCATTAAGCAGTCTCCTCCATTCTCCAGTCATCTCGTCCAGTTTCGTCCCGTATTCTTTCTCAAAATCGTATTTTCAAACCCACGTAATTTATATTCATCTTCTAGGATCGTACTAGAGTTTTCGCAACCGAAAAGTATTCCGACAAAATAACTGTTCTGTACATTTTCAATTTCTTTGATATTAACCGCAACTCCGCGAGGTTAGAAATTTCTGGACGGAATAGAAACTTGCATTGTCCGATATAAAGCGACTTTTTATTTCCTCCGTGACCTCGTTTTTGCTTATTACATATGCTCCCAAGTATTTAAATTTGTTTACTTTCTCTATGTTCTCCTTCTTAATTGTTATGTATCTATTTCCTTCATTCCCTGCGTTATAATGTATTTTGTTTTATCTACGATTAACTTTAGTACTCATAAACATTCTCATTTGGTCGAACCACTTTCAGGTTTAGGAATGTCCTCTAGTAGACCGAATTTATGTTTTACTTGTCCTTGTATAATTGTGTTTCTTTCTTTGTTTCATTTTTCTTGACGTTTTTCTGTACTTGCCAACGTTTGATATCGAATGGATAAGTAATATGTTAAAACCATTCTAGAGACATTATCCACACACATAGGGGTGAAATTTCAAAGTAAAGGTGTTCCTCGTTGCTAATTCTTGTTAAATTCAAGTTCTAAGTTGTTCATTTGCGTGGGATTCTTTGTTCAACAGGCGACTTCCCTTTGGAGAAGAAATAATTTTGGCAATCATCAAAACAGCATCGAGTTTCCCTTGTGCACGTAAGCTGATCCCTGTTACATAAGACACTTCTAGAATCTAGAGTATGATGTTCTACTAATAAAGTCAGACGTATCTTTTTTCTGCTAGCACTAAATGATTTCTTCGTTCGTCCCATTACCACGTGTAGAATCTTTGAACGCTAATGGGGGCAATTCTGCGATTTGTGAATCAATAATGAATTCTTTTTTTAAGCCATGACTCGTTTATCTTCAAATATGTCTTTATGCATCGAGCATATGTCTTCAAATATCTTTCATGAGCTCCCGTTTTGTTTCAACATGTGCACAAAACATTATCACAACGTTTTTAGTAACTAATATTAAATCTTTCCTAAATTTAATTTTTGTACCACATGTTTGCAGTTAGACGTTACATACGACATAACTTCTTTTAGCACTGTCCAAGTGACACCAGACTTTGTACAGTTCATGATGAGTTATTTGCAGCTTCACAGGCTGGGTAGCCATTTCTGCTAAGCAAGGGAAAATCATGTAGCTAGGAATAGCTTCAATAGATAAAGGCACACCTGCATAAATACAAATAAGTTTCGATGGATAACCTCATATATAATCTTTTATACTCTATTTTCTCATGTATTGCATTAAAATATAGGGGTTACAATGAACTCACGAATTAAATAACGAATTCAAATGTACTACACATAAACATAGGTTCACTGTCATTCTCACATAATGACTTGACTTGAAATCAAATATTACTAAAATCAAACACGAAACTGTTGTTTACGAAGTCAGAAAACGAATGAAGGCAATTGTCTTCTTTATCTGCTTTCTCCCCGCATTTCGTCTTTTGAAATCATAAAATATGCACTTATCCAGGCATTGACTGGATAATTATGAAACAACTCTATCATTGTTAAAATTCGACTTTTGTCCTCCCAGATCTATCATTGGGACCAATGTGCATCGGTGTAGCTTTGTAGTGAATCTATTTCGTCCCATATTAAATCTCCATTATCTGCGTACACGAACAGTTGATTCAAGCCGTTCAACATTAGTCTCTTTTTCTCCTCTTTTATTTTTATAATCTGAATAATAGACAACGATTTCTTAGTGTTTTTTGTTTGAATATATTTTTTTTTAAACTGAAAGGTTTCTGGTTTTCATCAGTGGAAATTTTAATACAGCTGTATAACCTAGTTAGTTTGAATTCTTTAGGAAAGTTTCTGAAAATTAACAAAAGCTTTAGACATAAATCGAAAAGTCATCCGAGAAGTGGGTTTCAATAATCACCTTAGAACTATGAAGAACTTCATCCTTATAAGTATTTAGATACAGATTTACCCCTTTCACTGCAACGTTCCTTCCTACAAAATTTTGGATTCTTCAGATTTCAAAATTTGGGATGAATCAGTATAAGCTTCTCCTTCTATTGTGTCATGTTCTTTTACTCTGTACCAATCTGATTCATATTTCAATGTGGCATTTTTTTACTAATAAACGTAAACTCACTTGCGCTTTTAACATATTCCTCTAGTATTACCATGCATTCAACATGTTGATGTCTTGTAA
Source organism: Lepisma saccharinum (assembly GCA_022664845.1). Lineage (NCBI taxonomy): Eukaryota > Metazoa > Arthropoda > Insecta > Zygentoma > Lepismatidae > Lepisma > Lepisma saccharinum. The sequence continues at coordinate 20,741 of JAGDQP010000145.1, forward strand.
GTTGATTTAGAGAATAGGGATTTAAAAATATCCTAACCTGTCTTTTATAAACGAAAACAAGCCTTATTTTCTCCCTAACGAGGTGTAAGTTATGGGCAATTATTCTATGTCTTCGCGGTTCGACCTGCGCTTTGTTTAACTTCTCTATTGTTTTGATCTGATGTTTCCTTGTGATTGGAAGCGTGATTCAATTGATAAGACGATAGCTTCTAACAGAGCTGAAGCAAGTTACCATGTCACTGGGTATATGCTTAGGACTCGGCCTGATCTGGTGACCCGTTTGACAGAGGACAAAGCAGAGTTTTTGTTTCCTTATTATACACTTCCGGTTGACCAATTTTTCTCTGAGGGGTGATCAAGAACGGGGCTGTTACCACCAGATAACGAAAAATACGACGCCGAAAACTTCCTAACAATAGTAATAAAATAATACAGGGTTTGTCCGGAAAGTAACGAGACTCATTTTTTCTCTCACAATTTATTGATCGTACACATACAAAAACTTAATATTCCTCAAAGTACATACCTTCCGCATCAATACACTTTTGCCAGCGCGATGCCCATGCTGTATATGCCTCTTAAAAGTCCTCGGCCGGGATGTCCTTTAGAAGAGCTGTCGTGGTTGCTTGGATGTTCTCCACAGTGCCCAGATGATGTCCTTTAAGCACCCGTTTCAATCGATGGAACAAAAAGAAGTCCACCGGGGCTAGGTCGGGACTGTAGGGTGGGTGGGAAACCGTTGCTACGCCGATCCGGGTCAGGTAGGACGTCACAACAAAGGAGTTTTGAGAGGGCGCATTGTCATGATGCTCTTTCCATGACCCTAGGAGCTCCTTTCGGACTCTGGTGACCCTGGCGTTCAGTTTGTGAAGCACTCCCTTGTAATACTGAGCAGTGACAGTCTGGCCAGCAGGGATAAACTCGTGGTGCACGATTCCTTTTGCATCAAAATCAATCAATCAATCAATGACCATGGACTTGACTTTGGATTTGCTCATTCGAGCTTTCTTCTGGCGCGCTGATGATGGCGTGTGCCATTCCGAGCTTTGCCTCTTGGATTCCGGATTATATTAAAAAATCCATGACTCATCACCAGTGATTACGTTGCCCAGGAAATTGGGATCATCCTCACAAAGTTCTTTCAGTTCCTTACACGTTTCCACGCGATTCACTTTTTGCGCGTCGGTCAAGACTTTCCGCACAAGTTTTGCACAAATTTTCCGCATGCCCAATTCTTCCGATACAATCTCGTGGACAACGGTTTTCGGCAGGTTTAACTGTTCACCCATCATACGAACACTATGATGCGACGATCTGTGTTGAGCAATTCGCGCACACGAGTGACATTTTCCTCCGTTCGCGATGTTGAGGGGTGTCCGCAACGGGCCTCATCGTTGACGTTTTCCCGACCTTCTCGGAACGCTTTGTGCCACTTCTTTGCCTGTGAATAGGACATGCAGTCATCCCCAAAGGCTTCCTTCAGCATGTCGTAAGATTCCTTTGGCGTTTTGTTCAGCTTCACACAAAATTTCAACACGTAACGTTGCTCTAACGTTTTCTTCATCGTAAGTACGACAAGGTAGCCGGTCGGGTGGCCGAGCGGTCTGCGGCGGTAGGCCATCGGCTCGAAGGTTCCGGGTTCGAGTCCCGGAAGGGGCATGGGTGTGGATTTTAACACTTAACAGCTAAGGGCGAATCGTGACGGGCCGAAGTCCAAAGTTACTAGACTGGCCCATACAAAAATAAAGTTTACCAAAGTTTTTACGACAAGGTCACTACACAGTGGTTCACGCCGCAGCACTTCCTGACTTGGTGAGAGCACGAAGGCGACTAACCCCGGTACCGCTGGAAAGCTTAAGGTCCCTCCCACTCCTTTTCACCGGTAGCACCGCTCGGCGCTATACAGTCGCTTCACAGTCAAGTGGGGCTCGTTACTTCCCGGACAAACCCTGTGTATGAAAATCATATAATATCTCTGGAGGTGTGCAAATAACTAACTTCCCCTCGCTAAGGCTATTCTGAAAGAATTTGTGACTCTCACAAATGAAAATATATTGATTTAAGACACATGAATATCATGAGCTCCACTTGGATCAAGACAGGGTCGGGCCAAGATTCGAACATTGGATCATCGGGTCACACAGTCAGTCCGGTCATTTGCATGAAGACCGGGTCTCCGGGTGTCGGGTCAAGTTTCGAATTGAGTCACCTATATCCGGGTAAGACCGGATAACCAGAACTGACCCGATTTCAGCTCTACTTCTAACTGGACGACCTGTGTTCAAATCTCGCTTCAGGCTTCTTTTTTTTGTTTTTTCCTCCCAGTATCCCTGAGAAATTGTACACTAAAAATGTAGTTTGATTGTTAGTGCATACCAGACAAATACCGGGATGGTACCATCAACTTTGGTTTCAGACCAGCGCTCCGCAAACTATTTTCAAGTGCAGACCAGTTTTATTGGTTGGTAGGTTCAGCGGACTACCCAGCGCCTGCCAAAGGGTAGGCCTCGAGGACCACCTGTGGTCCGCGGACCACAGTTTGCGTAACGCTGGTCTAGACGAGTCCTTCTCGCATTCTTTCTTCTGCCCCATTCGGACCTGAGCTTTGAATATCTAAAAGTTATAAATAAATTAAGATTGAACAAACAAATTACGACTCACTCATTTCCTTATGAAAGGAAAGAGAAGCGAGTGACAAATATTCCTAACTCACGATCACTTGCATTCAGGGCTATAGTCGAGAGTATACGCAGGTATACGGCGTATACTCTCTGATTAACCTTACACATTACCGTATACCTTCTGCAAAGATGCGTATCTCATCTACTTTCTTTTGATTTATTTATTTAATTTCCATATTCACCCAGTGAGATTATTATAGTCAGGTACTTTTGGTTCCACTTGAACAAAGTGTTGAGAAGGGAAAGAGGGTATAACTACCTGACGTGCGTTAGCATTTATTGTCACAATCTGTTGACTACAATAATACTTTTGTAAAAATACGCATATAATGTACAGTCAATTTGAGCAGAACTTTTGCTAGCTTGGGTGTAGGTCTTGAGTAGTATGAGATTTGTATTTTCAAAAGCAAGGTAGAAGTTTGACTTTTCGGTATATGGAGTAAGTCTTATAACAGGCATCAAGTGAGTCATATAGAATCTGATTGTTAACTGATGCTTCGTAGTTATGCAAAAGTCTCAACAGTCTTCTTGTTTCTCATTCCGTCAATGCAACAAATTATGCATATAATTTCATTGTTATTGCCTCACTGGAATAATCAAAGTATTTCTTTTTTTAATTGAATGTAAATATTTCCTCCCTATATTTAATTAGGGTTACCAACTTGAAAATATGAAAAGTCGGAACACTTCCGAATCAGAAAGCCTGCCCGTGGGATGGCAATTGGAGGGGGGGGGGGCTTACGACTGAATCCCCCAAACCCACCTTAGTCTCTTTTGTCACCACAGTTTTATCTGTATTCTTTATTTTCTACATATGCCATAAACTTATTTCAGTCCCTCTGATTATTGTCAATGATGATATTGTGGTTCCCAGTTTTGTTTTCCATCCTGGCTTCGTCGCTACTTGTAAGACCTCGAATGGACAGAAAATAAACAGTTAGGCCCTACAAAACCAGCAGCCTAAAAATGCATTTGAATTATTAAGCGCATATACTAATTGAGAGGAAAGAAGCGTTAAATAGCCCGGTCATACTGTATATTTAATATGCATAATGTCAACACGTAAGCAAGCACAAAAATAACATGCTGATGAAATACAATAGAAATATCTGTAGATTATATAAAAACTCTGAAATCTCCAGATATATAAATCTTGATACTTGACAAGGATGACAACTCATTGCTCACAACAGAAAATGTATTTTGAGTGCTACCATTAAACCCACACCAGAAAATTGAAACTCTTCAGCCCAATTAACTCAAAAGCCATAAAGTCAAAGGAAAATGAAAAGTTATTTCAAAATTCTGCCTTACTAATGTATTTTTGTCCAACTAGTTGATAAAATTAGTAAAATATAAAAGAGTAGGGACATTTAGGTGTCCCGCTAAAGTCGTGGTGGAACACGGGACAGTTTTAGAAAAGAAGGGAAAATCCCGACAAGATCGGGACGGTTGGCTACCCTATATTTAATAGAATGATGACTTGATGAGTTTACAAACTAAAAGATTCACAGCGTATACCCTGTGAAAATTCTAGGACTACAGCACTGCTTACATACATTGTCAAAAAGCCTTATTCGACAACGTTAGGTTACGTGCTCTCCACTAATATTTCCGAAAGCTAAAAAGAAAACTTAGCTTCGTTCCAAACCTTGCCCCCCTCCACCTACTCACAGCCATCCTGCCCGCAGAAATTCCCTCTCGCCGACCTTTGGGAAACAGTAAATAAAATAGAAACCATATTGTTGTCACCCGCGGCTATAACAACGAGTATCTTGACTCTCCTCGTGCCTTTGGATCAAGCCATGAGCAAAACCTAGTCAGTCATTGGAAGGTTTTCTCTCTCTCTCTCTCAACATCCTCAAATGGGATACTCTTTTTTTTCTTACAAGTAATAAAGTTCTTCCATTTTCCTTTCGAAAAACTGTAACGGATTCAACTGAAAAGTTAGGAATTAATAAACTAATCTTGTTGTTTCAGCCTTCTGACCTCAAGTTCCTCACATACAAGCGTTTTTTTAAAGCACCATTTTCTCAGGGTTTGCAGCAACATAATATGTATTTTTCACTTTTTATTTTCTTTCTCTACTTATTTTCGACTCAAATACCAAGCATTCATGTGCTGCTTCATTCTTATAACATGTCACATGAACACTATAAGTGTATGCGCTTCCATGAATACTGTGAGTGTAAATGTGGTCATTAAAGCTAAAAGATCTATTGCTCCCGAAAAGTTCAGAAACTAACTTATTATGGCAAGCCTTAGGGCTTATGTACGGATTGACAACTAGTAAGCACCGCCCACTACTTGCAGTAGTAGAAACCTACTTAGCTGTCAGAAATCCTCAGAATCGCTATTCAAACTTTGAGACAGACACTTAACAATAATTAATTATCAAAACGATAAAAAAGCTACAGACATTGCAAAATAGAAGAATGATCATCAAGAAAAGTTATTATTTCACATTATAAAATAATGTATAATTTATTGTATTAATATTTGATTTTGTTTTTAATAAATAAACATTAGCGGCACTTGGTGTAATGCCCTGGCTATTATGCGCTATTTAGCATGGGGAATTATATTGATTTATAAACCAATCTGAGTCAGTGATGGCCAATGGCGAGAGATGAATTTCTCCGTAAACCTGTGTAAGTCAATGATGCTCACTCGCAACAGATTATATTCTCCGTAAACTTGAGTAAGAAAGTTATTAAGGTCACTGGCGAAAGATTAATTTATTCGTAAACCTGTCATTAAATTATATTAAGGTCACTGGCGAGAGATTCAGTTCTTCGTAAAACTGAGTAAACGAAAAGTTGAACCTCTGGCGTGAAGTTAAAATCCCTTACATTTTAATCAATCTTGTGCGGTGAGAAGACATTTTTAAATTCTTAATTTTCTCAAATAGGTTTTTGCATTGACATCCTCAGGTACGGGAATTCCCCGACCGGACGTTGATGACGTCGTGAATTTTTCAGGAATTTCAGTCGCATAAAATCTCAGCAAAAGATGCTGTCAAGTGCCCTCCATTCTACTTATACCCCTATCTCCCTTTCCACTTTTCTATAGCTCTTTCAATTTTGGTAATCTACATGTGTCATCATGTTGTATCAAACACATTACGATTAAAACAGATTTGCGTGAAAACAAGTAAGTATTTATGTTTGTCTTTGATGTAAGTGCAGGCGCAAATATTGAAGTTCTGATTCAACTGTGTTAAAGTTGTTGAATGTACATACAAGGAATGCGGAAAGCACGCGCGTTTTAAATAAAACTGAGTCTTTATGCTTCTCTTTTTTGGAGAATTTTAGTCTTTTCAGAATTACAGATTTTACTGATCAAAAATAGTTTATTTCATTTTTCTCCTCTTGTCGCAAGACAGGAACGATTTTAATTCCTGTTTCTCGGGATTAAAACCTGAAAAGTTGCCAACAATATTATCGTCTATTATAATTCTAGACATGTTATTCGGGTTATGAAATAGACCAAAACGCCCTGGAATGACTTAGTTAGAAAATTTACAAAAAAGTTTGAAACTAAAAAAACTTATAGTTTTGTCATGTGTAATTTGTTTTCTCCAGCTTTTTTCTTAGTTCATACAACATGGAAATGAGTCTGTGGACGACAGCAAATAGTTTTTTTTCTGTGTCCTATATACTGCCAAATATGCACATTGAAAAAAATAGTTGTGTGGATGACACAAAGGAAAATGTTCCATTGCCTAGGCAGAATTAATGATAGTCCACATTGCGAAGCAGTGTCATTTAGGCCTGTCGCGTGTGTCAGAAACACCCACGTTGTCCATGGATGCCTAATTATGAGTTTATTCTTATCTACCTGTGAATTTATATTCACGAAGGACGGCATTTTATGGATCGAAAGCTTATAAAATTATATATGCCTAGAGAACCCACAATTTTTGTGTCATTTTGAACGGGTTTAAACCGATTGTGATATCCTAGAGGACACAGTGACGTATTTGAGTGTGTGTGTGTGGGGGGGGGGGGGCTAGAACCATATTCTCTAGTATATCGCTAAAACTAAGAAACATGTGTTATACAGATTTTAATTTCAGACTTGAAACTTTTCAGTATAACACAATATTGTTGAGGAGAAGGAATTTGTTCCATATACCTATAATTCTTTCTATTCTTCCAAACACACGATTCGGCGACATGTCACCTCTTAAAAACTTCTTACAAAGAAGGACTATCGCCCTCTACGTAATCTGTCAGGCCTCAAACTTTTCCTTCATAAAATTTTATCATTATCCAACTGATGAAGTTGTTAGTCAAGATAACGACGCTCTGTAGTTTAAGACACTGAAAAACTCTAGAAATGTAAACATTTCTATTTGATTCATCACTACTGTTCTTTAAGGTGCCATTGCGCCTTCTGGAATCCATTTGTTATACCCTGCTAACTTTTTTATGTTAACGTTCTTACCTTATTTCTATAACCCTAGGTGCACTGTCCTTAAGCATGTTGCAATTTCTTTGTAGTAGGAAGATAACATTCAACATTGAATCAGCACTGGCATTACAGTAAGAATATTAATCAAAGTATTCATTTTTAAAAATATTTTCATACATTAATTACTTTTTTAAAAATTATAATTCTCAACAAATTCACTGATAATAGAACTCATCGCTGTCGTCTACTGACGGATGTCTAGGATTTTGGACCTACAGCGACAAGGTGGCGCTTGTTTGAATTGTACGCCAACAATCGTTCGCGAAATTGTCCGGAATTTCCATCTACCTAAAATTGAGACCTTAATCCTTATCTCAATGATCTTCACGAACCAGTCTTTCCCAGAACTGTTTGCCGGTGAACACTGTGCACGGATCTCAAATGTACCTTGTTTAGTACTTCTTCAATGAGTCATTATTGATTGAGTTGCTGTTAACTTCATAAACGAGCTTGTGAACTACTAAGGACAGGACCAACAGTTTCTAGTGCAGTGGGCTTCGAAATATTCCGTTCAATGGATCTCCATCGATTTTTAACTCCTGGCCATAAACACACTTAGAGTAACTAGGGACGAAATGCCCAGTGGAGTAAAATACCCACCCCCTAAAAGCACGGAAGGGAATATGAGGTGGCAACAGTGATACGATTGAGTGAAGGCACGATTATCTGGAAAACGAAGGTGACACCAAAAACGATTGTGTGAAGAATGTGAAGATATGCAGACTAATTTAAATGTGCTAAGTACATAATTTTTACTTGTAATATTTTTTGAACGTTTAAAATTTAAGGAGATAGAATGATTACACTCCTGTATTAGCGAATCTAATGAATGTGCGTTGCACAAAGTAGGGTTTTGTTGTTCTGATGTAATAGCGGTAGACGCCATGCCATTCAGTGTTAGAAGTTGAATTAACTAAAAACTATCGTGTTTGACATCGGGGTGATTTGCCCACTAGGCGTCGGGGTTAATGGCTCGTGGGTGTTTTACCCCACGTATTCCCATTCTAGCAAACACGGTAGTACGCTTTAAAGCTGTGTAATTGTCCCTGTCTTAGAAGAGGAGAAACATGTAAATGCAAATTCAGCTCATTTCCTTCAGCGAGTGCAATATTTCTCATTTTTTCATATCTATCTATCTATCTATCTATCTATCTATCTATCTATCTATCTATCTATCTATCTATCTATCTAACTATCTATCTATCTATCTATCTATCTATCTATCTATCTATCTATCTATCTATCTATCTATCTATCTATCTATCTATCTATCTATCTATCTATCTATCTATCTATCTATCTATCAATCTATCTAATTTTTTTCAGTTAGTCTAATATTTCCATAAGACTGTTAAATGTTATTAGTATTGTGTTGTGCAAAACAAACTTACATCTCACCGTTAGAATGAAGTTAGACAAGAGTTTCCATTTCGTATTTTCAGTTAATATTTTTAGTGTTGTCGCGAGACGAGACGAGACAGAGAAAATGGCTATAGAAAACGAGACGAGACAGAGCTCTCGTAATACAAAGTGTACATCTGTTCGAGACGAGACACTCTCTAGACATGATATTTTCGAGACGAGAAAGCCTAAATCTCGTCTCGTCGACAACACTAGTATTTTTCTATTCTGTATTTTCCAAGCCTGCCAATGGTAAGGAAGTAGTAGGAATGTCATGCTTGTACCGTAATATAATTTCCTGTAGTATGACTAGCTTCTATCGCAACATCATTTCCATTGCTATGACCTTCCACCTTGCATAGTATAGTGTTGGTGTGCATGGGCATATTACCCCACGACGGTGGGCGTTTTACCCCGATAGTGGAGTACTATGCCCATATCGCTCTTACTTACAAACATCAGTGTATCTCCTACAGTATATAATACTATTTAATCTAGCGTCCAGGCAGAAATACTGAAAGATGTATCTCGCATTTGGTATGCTCTTTTTTCCTGTAGATTTCAATTCATAGTCATAAATAAGAAAAATATAAAAATGTGGGCATTTCACCCCCGATGACTCTATTGATAGATGAGCTGTGGTATATTCCTATATTATAATTTGACTCTTTAGATCAGTGTATTGTGAGAATACGAGATTAGTTAGGTATGTGATTTCTGAGACTGTGATTTTGCTGGCAAAAAATAATTCAAATAATTTCACCTAATATTTATTTTGAAAGATGAACAAAGAAGCTAGGTGCGCGCAAAATTGAGTTACTAGGCATTCGGGTCAGATCACATGATTGATCCGAGTGAAATATGTTGAGTACGACTGCTTTAAATGACGAGCCTATAACCTTATTTTTCGCCGCTGCTGTTAGTATGAACTGGTTAATAAATCAATTAAACCTGGGATAGAATGTTTGTTGGGTCAATTTTGTTTACCATTTCTATGAAATTTCGATCGAATTGAAGTGAACAATTGAAAAGGGCAGTTATAAAGAAATTGGGAAACTTTTCTTTGCAAATAAGAAAATTAGTCTAAAATTTAAGATTGTTATATTTCAGGGAAAATTCTTTTTGTTGTTGTTGTTTTTACTTAATCATTTGAATATTGCCAGCAGTATGACTTAAATATATAAGTAAAATAACTATTCTGATACGATACTGTAAAGTGTTTCCTGTATATATTCACAGGTCTGTAGGAAGGAATCGTGCTTAATAGAATTTTTGCTCTAAAGATTACAATATTTATGTTGTTAGCAGATTCTTTGTTATCATGACTACGAGGATTGAATCGAAAGGTACATCTTTCATTGTTATATGACTGAAACTTTATATCTATGAAATGGAATCACCGTAAACCAGTCGCCACTGACAGAAAAAAAACTTTTAAAGCATCGAAGGTATACGTATAGTACATATTTCTGTCATCACTCGATTCTTCTATTTCTCCTATATTGACAACGTTGGACTCTTCGCCCCACAACCTACATTCCTGTTTTGTGATTCTGGACCTTAGATAGACTTAGTGACTTCCTTATGCATCATATTAGTTAGTTTACCTATATTCTACACGTCTGACCTTAGTATGTAAGTAGCCTTCTTTTTCCTAAACATAAGGATTCATTTCGTAGTTTTAGTTGCATGATAAAAGCTTAATTATCATTCGTATGAAATTTAGTTTACTCCAGACGCAATCTTGATTGCGTTTCTAATTTGCTCAATAATTTATAGTTTTCGAATTTCTCCACACCCACAAAATAAATTAGAAAATAACGATAAGCTGATCAGATGATTGTGAAAACAACATTATAGTATGATGCAGCTGTTAGTGCTCTGTCGATAATGGTAGTTACACCTCATTGGCTTAAATGTATTTAATTCACATCTACATTCGTTTTAGAATATTTTGTTCTGTTCAAAATACTGAAATTTACAAGAAAATATTTACTGCAGGCACTAATATTCATTGAGTCTCGTGCTGAATGGACTACAACAGTTTCTCCCAAACCATCTGCAGAGTTAGAATAGTTTTAGTGAAAAAGATTCTCAACGATCGGAGTTGGATGCGTGCAGCTAGGCAATCAACCTGATGTGTTGATACTTACTCACAGTGAGAAATAATCCACTTTGTTTGTGTTAACCGTACTTCTAGAACCATATCATCATTAGTGACTATTTATATTTGCAAAACAAATATCATTGAATCAAATGAATAAATTGTTCCTTAGCGAACGACCTTTCCGCAAATTTCTTGACATCCAAAATTCTTCGTGTATTTTGATAGCTGATTCTTCCAATATAAACAGCAAGAGTTCACAAACATTTGCTTACAAATTGAGATGCAAGCTGTGGTTCTTTTGAGAGCTGTGGTGAGCTCATCCATCAAACATCACTCTCTGTGTGGACCACCATATTTTAAGTATTAGGCCAGAAGTTCGTAATTGGCTAGCACCGTCTCTTTGTGCAGATGGGTGGGTGCAATTGAATCGGTGAGATAGAAAAGGATAAAATTACAGTAACTATAATTTTTCAAGAGAAGAAAACGTTATAGTACGTCACTGAGGGATTTTACAAAAAACAAGTGTTCATTAGATATTTGAAGTTCTCTAAAACAAGAATAAATGAAATGTTCTAAATTTGTTTACTAAACCGCCAATTAAGCGTTTATTTTCTGGAATATCGTTCTTTTTAATCTCACTGCAAGAATGAAACATATTTCTGCCAGCAAAAAGTTCCTCAAACTTTGCGTAATTCTGATGGATAATGTCCAAATTGACCACACATTCCGCGGATGGGAGCGTAGAGGTCCTCACCTGTTGTAGATTTCGATCGCTAAAGTAAATACCAAGGGCCCGCAGGGCCACAAGACTGAACTTCTAGGTCATAATAGCTACTTTCGTCCTTTGAATTAAAAATTATGTTTGCCTGGATATCATTATTTGATAGGAATCGAATTAGGCACCAGTGCACAGACCCTGCATCAAACAAACACCCACAAATCCCGCCCAGGCAAAGTGAAAGTAGTTTTAATGCACACAGAAAGTGTACAAAAAATGTATAAAAGCTATAGTTGGAAATTTAAGTAAAATGTTTCGTAAATTAGACCTAAAAGTTCTTAATTAATTTCGGTTTCTATGTACTTTAAACAGTATAATATGAGATTGTTTAATTAATTAAATGTTGGTACGGGTTTCAAGGAAGAAGCGGAAATTTAAGGTACCGGTACAAGTGGCTTTGTAGAATTTTGTGGTATTTGAATTTTGAAGTAGTTGTTCTACTGTTGCTGTTGTATCCACTTCAAGCGTGTATTTTAATAACTTTGTTCGTATTTTTTCGAATCCATGGCGACGATTTTTGATAGTTGCTGTAATATAAATGTTTGGAAGTCCCTGTGCGTAAATTTTCCTGTTCATTGTTTGTAATAATGTGTTCTAGTTTGTAAATGGTTGCCTGGTGATGTTCTGTTTTTCCTTCTTAATTAAGGGTTCATTCCGAACAAAGAAGTGCCCATCCGCTGAAAGTAAAACGTTGAGACGACAGCGAAGAATTTCTTCCGAAGGAGTATTTATAGCCGTGGGAATTTGTTGCTTCATGTCCGCTGGAAACGCTAAAGTTAAAGCTGTAGAGACCCATTTTGTAATCACATTTGTAAGTTCGCTAATTTTGTTTTGTGTAAATATTTTTAATCTTTTGATTGTCAGTAATTTCTGCAGTGGTTGTGTCTTTATTGACATATTTCGATTCTATTGCGTGCACATATGCTTTAGGGTCATCGTTTTTTCTAAATATTTTCTTGGGTGAAGTGAAAGTACCCTGCTTTGGTCTTTTTGGGCAGATGGATGCTGCAGTTCGATGTCCCTGTCGTCTACACCTAGTATAATAGTTTTTGTTGGGCGGTATGGAGCATTTGAAGTTCTGATGACATTCGCCGCATTGGAAACAATGTGGTTGGTTAGGGCAGCGTAATTCCTCGTGGTATAACATACAGTTATAACATGGCATTAGTCTTGGTTAAGGTTTTGATTCTTCCACTTTATACCTATTGAATCCGATTGAAATACCGTTAGTAATTAGATGGCAGACCAAAGCTGGATCAGTGGTAAAGATACGGGCCAGCGGAATCGGACCTCTGTCATTTCGCATTCTTGTTACATTAGTGATTGGATACTGTTTTTGTTTCAAATGAGATTTGAGGTCTTCCATTTTGACATTAACGGGGATTCCCTGGATAACACAAGAGAAAGTAGATCTTGATTGAGATTTAGTTGGTGGTGCAATTTTAGTGTCATATTCGGTAATCTTTGCTTTTGGTCCAAAATCTGATTCTGAGAAGCTATGAAGAAATTTTATTTTATTCTTTTTACTGGGAAAGTGAATACGAATGCCAGTGTTTCGTTCTATTGGAGATACGGTTGGTTCCATTTCCGGGATCTTGTCTGTCAGGAAATGTTGTAAGAAGAGTGGATTTGTTAACTCATGTCTGATATTCTTAACTAATACGACAAATTTTTCTTCAATAACTGTGAGATTATCTTTTTCTATCTGTTCAGAAATTGTATTATCAATTAGTTGTGAGACAGCTGCCTTTCTGTTAACATTTGGCAGTTTAGTTAGCGTACCCACTTTTTCCGATTGTTCATCATTTCCAAAAAAGAAGCTCAGTTTCCCTTTAATACTGCTTGTAAATCGATCTTCAGTATAGTCATCGATTCCCATATAAGCTTCTGGACCGAAATCTGAGTTCTGAAAGGTTTGCTAAGAAATACTCTAATATCTGTATTAGCATCATTTCGTGTAAGTGTGTATTTGTCGAGTTTTAATTTACTTGAGATAAATTTGTGAAAGTTGTTAAGGTCTTGGAGGAAGATTGGATTTATCTGATGTATGAAAATTAAAGTTACGGTTTTTAGGTGGCTGAAAGCGCTTCTTGGTATAGGTTTCATACAAACATTCTCCTTAATAGTGGGGCCGATTAGCGCCAATATTTCAAAGACTTGTGCACTTTTTCATAAAACATTACATTTGGCACAATGAATGGGCATACTATAACGGATTGTCATCGTTACTGTTTAATAACTCATTTATTGCTCTTACTACGTATTTTGATGATGTCATGTTTTCCCGCGGTGATATTTATTTGTTTCAGTGCATTACATGATGGGAATGATTGCCTCTACGACTGAAGCTTCCTTAAGCTTCAGTGTGTGAAATAATTCGGTTCGTAGAACTTCTTTTGTGTTATTTTTTTGTGCAGTACGACGTCATGGTTTGATTGTAGTAAATATACCTGTGGATTATTGTTGCATTTGAATGGATTTGGTTTTGATTGCGCCTAAATTACGTAGTTTCTGTAAAGTTAATTGCGTGTGTATTTTGGGCTTGAATCTGTTTAGCATAGTTGAGAAACTGAAGCCAGTTTGTACGACATTTTTATACTGTCATGTTTGGAGGCTTTGGAAGCAAGTTGGAGTTTGTTGTTTCGTACTCATTTTGAATCACATTGCTAGAATATTTTAATCTTCGATATTATTTCTAAATCCGGCATGGCGTTTATTATGGCTACCGACAACGTATTTGAAGTTATTGTGTAAATATTTATATATGTTTTGTTATTAGTAGACTGGTCTCATTATTTTGATAATTACTTTTGTTGTAGATTTTGGTGTTACGTGTAATAAATGTATAGTTAAAAACTGGATTTAATTTGCCCATTTAAAAATAGTCTTAGTATTATAGAGTGAATTCGTATTATTTTTTATACGAACGACAACACCCAGGTTGATTGTGTCAGAGAACTGTTTTTTTAATCTTCAATTCATACCGGGTATTTGGATATGTAAATATTTCATATGTCGAAATGCGTAGATGAGCGAGGTGACATTATTCAGATCCCTGATACACTAAGAGAACCGGTTACGCGGTTATTATTGGGTACGGTAGTGGCTTGTGGTTGTAAGAGTTACAGTAAAATTCTACTATTCTAGTATCGTAACATCTGTTGTTAATATACTGTACGTCTGTTATATCATATCGACTTGGGTATGCCGTAATGAGCATGTGTGCACCACGCATAATGCTATAGTTTGTTACAATACCTAACAGATCATTTTAAGACATTTAGGCACTTTGAAATTGATGTAGGAGTACCAGAAATCCAAAGTGGCGCCCAAGATTAAAAAATTAATTATTGATCATAGTGTTTGAGTGATTTTCAGATTATTACTGAACGGAAATTAAGATCCTCCTATCATTAATCACATTTAACTAACGGTATAACATTAACGGTTAAGCTACTACAGAAGGACCCTTACATCCAAGATGACGGCTATTTATTTAAATATCTTAAATTTATTACCAGACTTGATTAACTTTCTTGTCCACATACCTTCAGGTTATAACCTTCTGAATCTCAATTTCAGATCAAGGATTTTTACCAATGCTAATTTAACTCAAGGACTCTTTAAATTCAAGATGATATCCATTAATTCAAATATATTTATTTTTGGTTAGACTTAATTGTCTTCAGATGCTGACCTCCTCAACATATATTTCAGACCATCGAAATATATTCACTATCTTTAATTTAACCAAGCGTTGTTGAAATCTAAGATGTTGGTCATTAATTAAAGAGAAGATTGTCTAGTTCGGAATATAATGGAGGCCGCCATCTTGGACGCGTCACTACTGGCTTATTACGTAACACGTGCACAATAAATACAACTGCCAAACCACCGTTTCCAAGGTTGTACCGTTGTTCACTGGTAAAACGTTGGCTAACTGAATGGAAACCCAGGTTCAAATCCCGGAGGTGCAAGATTTTTCTTCATTTAAAATAGATTTTTATAAGTTAATATTTATTATTAATAATTTCTTTCTGGCATTTTCATAGATTATCTGAAATTAGTGATCATGAGTTCGTGGACGTTAGGCAAGTTTAGGTGCGGTTGTACATCTTTACATTTTCCGTTCTTATATTCCGAACTCGATGCCGGCGTTAATTAAAATGTCTTTATTAATGACCACACTTGACTGAAGTGTGGTGTGTTAATGAAACTAAAACCAATTCGGATATTGGGGCATCTAGTATTCGTACCATGGATCCCATGCATTAACCCCTCTGCAGAAGCAGCAGCGAGTTGACATCTGCGGCCATGCTCTCCCGTCACAGACTTGAGTCACTTCTGGACAGAATTGTGACAGAGGATGAAAAGTGGGTCCTCTACCATAGCATTACACGAAAACCGCCGTGGATACCTAAAGGGATGGGAGGTGCAGAAACTGTGCAAAAAACGAAACTCCACCCCTGCAAGGTGATGTTGAGTGTTTGGTGGTATATCCGTCGTATAATCCATTTTGAGCTCTTGCGACGTAAGCAGACTATCAATGTAGATGCCTACTGTCAGCAGCTTGAACACCTACGGACTGCATTGTTGAAAACGACCTGCTTTGGTTAATTGCAATTGTGTGTTCATCCACGGTGATAACGTGTGCCCACATACGGCAAGAACGACCTGTGCTAAGATCAAGGAATGTGGCTGGGAGAAACTCCCTCACCCGACGTTTTCATCAGATCTTGCACCAACAGACACCTGTCTATTTTTCAGCCTGCAAAACCACCTTTCCCGGAAAACACTGCAAACTGAGGATGACGTGCGACGATAAGTGACCTCTTTTACAAAACCGGTGACTTCTTTCAGCGGGGTATTCAACAACTTCCTAACAGCTGGCAGTGTGTTGTGGAGTCAGATGGAGACTGTTTTCCTGACTAACGGTAGCTTTCCAGTAAGTCATCGTTCTTTTCCTCATAGTGCGAAAATACGACATTACTTATGGGATAAGCTGATAAAATGCTTGTGTGACGAAGGAAAAGAACGATGGAAATAACTGATCCAGAGCAGTGCTCAGAACAGGAAAGTGCTCGAAAGCGCATGACAACATCGACCATAATCTAGTGCTACCACTGTGTATTATGCAACCTTGGACGTCACTTTGGATTCTCGACACTCCTACATCATTTTGAAAGTGCAGCAATATCTTAAAATGACCTTACACGTATGTCTCGTCATCATGCCAAATTTCACACTTAAAAAAAAACTAATTAAAAAAGCTTACTTTCCTTAATCGATTCGTACTTAAAAGTAAAACAATAATTGTGTTTATGCATGGCTAAAACGAGAAGCATGAGACTCGCTCTCAGACACAAAAACTTTATAAATTCTTCAATTGGCGTGCCCCATGCTTTTTTTGTTAGCCATGCATAAACAAAATAGTTCTTTTTTACTTTTATACGAAATATTTAAGAAAAAGTATGTCTTTATACTGTTTTTTTATTTTCTTTTTTTCAAGTATTTGGGTGTTCGAATACTTTTTCTCATGCTGTTTTATTACCCAAATCCTAAAGTGTTCTGCAACCAGTAAAATGCACATCGTTGGAAGCTAGTATTTATTTAGGATAAAGAAGTTCATATTAAAAAGTATTAAAATATTCTTTTATATATATAGAAATGTATGAAAATAACAATAGATTATTGTATTGTCACCCGATTTACGTCGCTGTACATTTTCATCATTGTATGAGGTCGGAAAATGACTTAAATTAACGTTGCAAGATTTGAGGACACCACGAACCAAATTGAACTAAAGAAAAACATGTAAAAATTGCACAAGTTTTCACCTAATCGTCCCCACTATAACGAAGGTATTTGAATTTCCATGGTTTATAGATATATTTAAAATTAGTTTTCAGAGAATGTCAGATTTGTGTTTGTACCGTAAAACACAATTAAAATCTGAAAATCACTCTAATACTAGAATCAATAATTAATTATGAAATATTGGACTCCATTTTGGATTTTCTATTTCAAAGAACCTCAATATCTTAAATTGTTCTTACAGGTATGGAAATGTCTAATCATCATGTCAAATTTCATGCTTTTATGAAAAAGTGCATAATTTTTCACCTAATCGGCTCTATTAAAGACCTTAGGAAAATCAGTCACGTGTATTCAGTGTTCGATCCTGTAACAATCCATCATGCCTCCATCTAACAGCTAGTTTGCTAGGCTTAAATGTTGATGTATATTAAGTCTGCTATACTTAAATAAATATTATTATTAGTGTACGTTATGATACCTATTACAGGAAGTTCCACCACCAGATGAAATGTTTTATACTACATCGGAGTCTTTGAAGAGAGAGCAAAGGAAGGAAGGTGACTACCGCCACTTAATCCACCTGAGAAAACTTTTGATTCAGGTAAGCTTGGCCTTACCACAGTTTGGGATCAGAACATGTTATTTAACTTATTTCAGTAAAAAACAAGTGTGTTTGCACACGGTTAGCTTTGATTCGATGTCAATAAAAACGGATTCTCGCAAGGAAAATCAGAGAAGTTCAGAGGTCGAATAAGTAAATATATCAGTCTATAATTTCGCGAAACCTGATTTGAATTGAATTCTGATATACTCATGTGTTAAAGGGAAAGCTTTCACTGGACTATGTTTGTTCACCACACACGAAAGATAAGTCCGTCAGAAAGCAGAACGGGATCAGAAGAATATTTAAGAGCTTTCAATGACTTCAAAAGCACCAACGTTTAGGTATAAAATGATCATCCGTTTTCAATTTCAATAATTTTTTGTATTACAAGTAAATTATGCTTTTGAGTTGCTTTACATAAAACATTCTGTTTTTACATTTCATGCCTGTGAATTATTTCGTAGTTCTCTGGTATCTAGTGACATTTTAAGATTTTATCTACATAACAAGTTAAAGTTGGTAATTATATGAAAAAAATATGTAAATGCGATTTGTGATTCTAAAAATTCTGATATTATACTGGCTAACAAATTAAGAGAATGTAGATATCAGAATATTTTGGCTTACTACAGTTTCACTAGGATTTAAGATGTTTGTAGTTGATCTAGGTCTCTAACACGATATAATAGGAATCATAACTGCGAATCTGACCTGCCTTAGCTCCGTTGGTACAACCATGACTAACCAGTCACTCTTACTGAAGATTTTCCAAGCTTCTTCCTCAGTCATACTATTATAATGACGGGATAGTACCTTCAAGTTAGGTTCTGGCCGGCTTCCTTCCCACTTCTTCCCCCTATCCTCTCCCGGCATAGTCCAAGTCTTGTGGTTCTCAACTGTTTGTAATTTCTTAGATTAAGCAAGTTTGGCCGTCCTGGCTTATATATTGTGTAATAGAATAATAGCTTAATTTTAAAACAGTCCATAGGTGCATACATAGTCCATAGGGGCTTTATTAATTAGTAACGAGGGGATGTCAACATATATCCAAGTAAAGGGAAACATAATAGTTGGTGGAAAATCGAATATGATGATAGCAAAATTCAGAAATGTGCGTATCTTTTCTCCCGAATCAAATTATGAAGAATAACAAAATTAAACACAACTTGAAAATGAGTCAAGTTTTTAGTTTACTACAAAAATGTTTGTGTTGATTCTGTTTCTCCTAATTCTTTGACATACATTTGCAAATTCTCAGTTAATGTGTGTTGCACACAGAATAAATTAGCATAATGTGATTGAATCCCATGAAAAACACAGTTCTCGCCAAATCAGTAGTACATCAGTCAAAAACAAGAGCATTTCAGTTTTAAGTAGATTCTATTTCTGCAATGAAGTGTTCTCACTTTTAAAATCCAAATTCCATTATTTCTTTGAAGATAAAAGTTGTAAACTAAACGTGATGCAAGTATTTTGCAATAAGATAAAGTTGTGTAGAGGGCGCATTCAGAACTCTAAATCCCTGATGTACTTCACAATGTTATGTATCCTTTAAAGAAGCACATATCAAGCAGCTGGGTGAGTCTAGAAAATTTTAGTAGAATATTCTCGTTCAGTAATTGGTCATCAGAAAGCGATTTGCTCTTTATGGAAGTTCTATTTTCAAACCCATTCCTGATGTGCACCAGGAGAAGCACTTTGTTATCGCTAATGGATACAAAAGGAGATCCTCCATGAACGCTACCAAATTGACATTCTTCATGTTGATACTAATGTTTAAATAGGAATCAGACTGATTCGGTTGGAGATTTGTTTTCCACAAATGTGGCTGAGATTTCTTGCACAAGTACATTGATTGGATAATAGACCGTCCTCTTTATTAGCAGGGCAACTACACGATGGGAAAAAAAGTTTAGAACTTTATTATCGTTGATTGAATCACTGCGATATTTTGTAATATTTACTCATTTCGAACATAATTCCGGATGTCATAGTCCTTTTCTTCTACGTTAGTTTTAAAATATAACCTTGTGCAGGGGCTTAGTCTATCTCATTCTACGTGATATAATTTACTTGCAATTCATACTGCAGTCTCCTATGATAGACTGAACGTTGCCTTTAAGTACACAAAACTCTCATTGATCTCTTCTCAAACCTACAGAAAGCGGAATTTCACTTTCAACGACATTTTTCATCGAAAAATGGGTGACATTTTGTTTATAGTAAGTGTCTTTATTTATCACTCGCTTCTTCTTTTGTTGACAGCCATTTAATATATTTTTGCAATCATCGTACTATTTTCTTGAGCTTTAACGTATTTTGAATTCCTACCTCATGTGTTTCATCTGTTTACATCCATCTCTAAAGATCTGTGGCACACTGCATTCTTCAATGAATATCTTTCAAACCAGGTCAGAGACAAGCAATAGGCCCGAAGGCTATAACTTTGAAGACGTCCTTGTTCCCGACGTTATCTGTCACTATAGAACCTTCGGGTTCTTGAATACTTCTTCAGGGAATGAAAAAATCGACAAAAATGTTAATGTTTAGTCAAAAAATATAAGAATTTACTGTATAGCAGGATGAGTAGCTTTGAATGGACACTGGCTCCCGAATGTAATTGAGGTACAAAGTACTATAATACATTCTGATTAGTATACTATATTTTATTAATCTGCTAACAATTTGTTCAAACTTGTATGATTAAATATGTCCAGAGTTGAAGGAAAAACGAGGTCTCATTACATTCCGTTTTGTACATTTTAGCTGTACGTATTTCTGCTACTTCCAGTATGATTGTGGTGGGGGATACTCACGATTTTGGCCTTTATGTTGTATTTTATCTTCCACCAACTTATGTTTTTCCATTTTGGAGACGTGGTGACTTTCCCTTGTAAGGCACGACATAATATGTCCATAGGTGCCTTGTCAAAAATACTCAAGCAAATCAAGCAATCAAAGTAAACATGATATCTTGTAAGTACTTGATTATTGAAGTTAGAATCTCTTCAGAAAGTTAATAATTTGAAATGCAGATTATAAGTTCATGTTCTCTGATGTACATTTCCAAAGTACTTAATTTATTGAAATGTATTTATTATAACTAAGATTTATCAACCTTTCAAACAGTTTGTGAAAATTTCAAATTCTGTACAAGAAAAGTGATTTCATAAGAACACACTGTCATCTGTGGTAGGAAAACTGAATTAAGTATACATCTTGACATTTATTCAGCGTTTGAATCGGTTTCATTCGTAGTTTTGCATCGGAGTGATAGAATGTCTTCCATCATAAACGATTCATTGTAGTAAGTTTTAGTTTTAACAAGTTCAATTGTATCATTAGGGTGCAGATTAATAATTAAAATGTGATGGTATCTGTTCGTCAGTGTTGCAAACGTGGTAGAATTCTTATATATTTACATTGGCCCCAGGTCGGTTTATTGGATGCTTTGGTGATGGACTACCGATGATAAACAAAATATGTGAAGCACATAACGCAGTGTTACAAACTTTGCATATTATGCCAGATTAAACCTGGAGAATCAATATTTTCAACTTTTAATCCGGTATCAAATGCAAAGTTTGCAACAGTGGGTAATGTACTTTGCATTGTTTGTTTATCGCTACTAGTCCATCATCAAGTACATAACAAACCGATATAGTGACATTTAAAAATAATGTACGTTTGCAATGTTAATGTTCTGAAACTTTCCAATTACGTGGGCCCTTTGTGATGTAAGATTGAAAGCATTAATGTGTAAAGACGAAAATGAGGATTCCAATAATTCCTAATAGGAAACTCAATTCTTCACAGGCCTGCAGCTAGCGAGGACTAATTGGAACGTCCCTTTAATGGTTTTGCTTTACTTACAAATCTCTGTTTGTGTGTACCAATATCGGGTAAAATAACGCGCGCTCCTAAATTTTCAGTAGCAATTCCTTCGCATAAAGTCTTTATTTTTATTATTCATACATGTAAAAAAAAGTTAAGAATTTTGTAAACAAAGAAGTTCTAATTTGGAAACAAAGGAAAGTAAATCGAACATGGGTAGATTTAGGAGAGAGACCCTGGGGGGGGGATTACTTTAAAAGCTATCGTTTAGAATGAAAAATTTAAATTCATTCTGAAATGGCTGGGGGGGCAATGCCGCCCCATGCCCCTTCATAAATCCGCCCATGAAATCGAAGTTTAATTTCCAAGGTCAAACGTGTTCAGCTAGAATTACATGAATTCCATCTTTGCGATCATAAATATATTTAAGTAAAATAATATACCTGATCCAAATACTGTGAAATGTATTTTTATCTTTACAGGATTCTAAATAACCACCTCTGTTGATTCTTTTCACTGCAAGTTAGACAACATAGCACTGAATTCCAATTGTCCATTACACCATACTTTGGGAGACTGATAGAACGATAAAATAACTGGAAACTGAAGGACGACAATTATACGTTTTACGAAAGCTATGTTTCTGAATCCATAATCTAATCAACTGACGAATGGAGTCATCCACATTGCATTGCAATTGGAAATTTTGCATCGTGAGAGATAAGTATAAAGGATTTAATTTTCTTTCAACATCTTAATTAGCTCATTTACACTTTGTCATTCAATTTTGCGTTGGATACAAAAGAGAGAACTTTAAACCTGTTATTACGTCTCAATACAAGTACTGAATTACAACCGCAATTTCAGCGCAATAATAAGAGATAAAGTAAAGCAAGGCATTGCATAATCTTTCTATTAATAATGTAAATTATAGCTGAAGAAAATTTGAAGCTTAATATTTTTTTTTGATAAATTGTTTACGGCCTTTAGGTATCTCTGGCTTTGATCGGGATAGTGTAGGTGAGAGGATGGCGCAGGTGTAGTAAGGACCTTACTTAAGGTAATGTCTTGGCATTCGCCTGATCTAACTGAAAAACCTGTGAAGATGGTCGGTCGCGAGGTTCGAAAATGCATGCCTTCTCATTGCCGATCGGAAAACCGCGAACGTTACTGCCTGGACCACGGAGAATGGGTATAACTATTAGTCCATAATACAATATACAATGTTAAAATTTTCGAGTTGGAACAGTGAATTATAAGCTGCTGCAGTTACATTGGACTCTATTTATATGAACAATTACGTTTGGAGTATATTTCCAGGGTATTATTTGTATGGGGAATGGGAGGGTTCTGGGCGAGGTGAACCGATGATGGTTTGCCATTGCCTTCCATGGTATGAGAAACCATGGGGCCCGAGAGAAACAAGGCCTTAAGTAAAAGTGGGTTTCGAGCCATTTGCACCCCCACAGGGTTCAAACCAGGAACCCTTTGATTAGTAAGCAGTGAGCGTAAGCGAAGGCATGTATATATGGTCGGGAAACTGGGACAGGACCGGGAAACCGGGGCTGTTGCCTCAAAAGTCTTCTGCCGCTAACTGCGAGTAGACCTCGTAATTCCTCTTGCTAAGGCTTAAGGGAATCGACCGGGGAAGACACCTAATGTCCAATCCATACATTCACGTCATGGGGCCTGTTAGTATCTAAGCAACTGTTTGGCGAGCGAACATGGATTGGCTGCTCACCAACCCGTATTAGCAGAGAGAGTGGCGAGTCAAATGTATGCATCCCTTCTTTCTTTACACATGATAGTATAAATAAGGCAACAGCCTCATAGGACTTCCCCCAGTAGCACATGCTCGTTTGCCGCTCATAGGATCCATATCGCCCCACATCGTTAATGCGGGCGGGAGAGCGGCCCGCTTGAACCCACGTCGATCGATTATCGGTATAACTAATTTACCTATTTTCTAAAATTGTAGTAAGTATTGTGCAAAGAATAAATCAATTTTCTACAAAACATTTTGTTCATAATGAATAAATTAAAATAAAAACATAGAGTATTCGTCATGGAGCCATATCGATCCATGTCTGTTACCGATATCTATATTGATCAATGTCGATCCATATGGGCAAACCGATGTTTATTCAAGCGATGGTGTATCCCTCTGGTGATAAAATATAAAACTTCATGTTGTAGTCCACACGAAGCAAGCTTTGTTTGGTGACAAAGAAGTTGTTCATCGTTGAGACATGTTAAAGTGCGGAAATAACATAGACAATGAAAGTGTTAAAGTTGATTGTGTTTTCCCCAAGGATTCTTGGATCACTGTAAGTACATGGACAAACCAACAAGCTTTATAGTAATACCTATAATGCTGGTTATCGTACACCGCCAGAACCGGGAGACCTTTAGACTTTTGTTTTATTTGTACGGTAGAAAGTTGCGTATTTTCTCGAGGCCATGTGGTTCCCTTTAGTAGGAGGATAAGTTAATGTTATATTTATTTACATTTGTTTTACATCATTTCCTTCAACTGAAACTGTTCCATTGTAATTATGGCCATTGTACTCTTAACTTGTTGGCAAAAATGTTAAAAAAATAGTTAAAAGCAGAAGAGATGTTAAATAATTACAATGGAACGGAATTACAAATTTTAGCATGAACGCAACATTGAAAATAATATTATTTTACAAACTAGCAGCGGTCGACAAATTTTACAATTCATTAGCACAACGAAGTGATGTAACTTTAGCTACAGAAAATAGTATTCTTTACATAAGTAGTAACTTTTTTTTACAATTTCTAACGTGCTTTACAGTTTCTTGTTGGTTTGTCTATGTTGGTGGTCCTACATAAAAAAGAGAGATTCATTTTAAACAATAGAATTACATTAAGTTCACAATGTCAATGACCGATATTAAGCGATGTCGATACCCGATATTGAGCAATGTTGATGTGCGATGTCGAACAATATCGTTGACCCATACTGACCAAGATGTTTGCCATCCAATATGGGGCCCATGTAGTTGGACGATATCGATCGATGTCGTAAAATCCAATATACCCATATCGGCCGACGTGTATGTGCTACTTGGGTCATTGCCCGGAGGACGGAATGCAGCTGGCGACGGTAGCGGTCAGTCCTCCAGAAAGTCATTGGGTCCAAATGTCCGGGTTGGGACTGTAGATTGCCAGGACACCGACACTGCAACTATAAGGGACTTATACATGGAGACTCTGAAGTGTAAGTCACTTGCAGGAGAGAACAAATTAGAAGAATTGGAGAATGAACTTAAGAGGATTAAGTGGAACATCATGGAAAACCGAGAGGCGTTCGCTTTATAATAAATAAAGACCTGAGGACACGCATCACAGAAATTGAAGGAATTTCCGATAGAATCGCACGGGTAGTAAGTAATAAAGATAAACAACAACTTTTTCAATTCACTGTTTAATATATTATGAATGCCTCTCACAGATGGCGACACTCCACAACGTTTATATTGATCTTTCTCATTCTCTCTCATCTTCTTTCTTTCTTTCTTTAAGTTGTTGATGTAGTGTTCTCCTCATTTGTTTTATGCTGTATCCACCACAACGAATATCCGAAAAAGAGCTGTATTACTAAAATGTCAGACATACATTGTGAAAATCTTAAAACACTTCTTTCCTTATAAACTGCTAACTTTTAGTGTACACAGAATGAACGGATAATGTGTGACCTTAACTTGTAGTTGTAGCTATGACGTACATGTGGTATAGACAGTTTTTGTTCTAGAATCTAGATGGCAGCTTGGGGTAAATTGAATAACTTTTTGCGGGAGAAAGCGAATGGTGATGTTGTTATACGATAAAATTCCTTCATTTTACGTTCATTTTTATTTATGTGCGCACTTATTTGTTGAAGTCGTTCTTAATTTTGAATTTGAAATTATAGTTTAGCTTTCGTGTTGAACCTAGAACATTTGTGTGTAAGTTTAAGGTGATTCACTTTGCCCCACTGTTGTGATCCGCTTTGCCCCACTAGAGGGCAAAGCGAATAAATTGTACTGTTTGAGAGTCTTAATAATATTATTTATATATTATATACGTTTATTTCGCCATTCTTGCGCTACCATTTGGAAGGTAAATAGTCAGAGAAGCTTCACCCCAAGTTTTACTGTATTCTATGTACTTTTAGTTGTTTTTAAAGCTGTTAAAATTAAGTCTCTAATAAAATATCATTGTTGCCGTAAAACAAAGATTACTCTATAAGCAACAATGGCAGTATATTGCTATAGTGTCAGTTCGAATGTATGTTTTTAAACATCGCGGTGTGATCATTCTTTTGAATATTTTATATTTCAGTTGCTGCGTACCTCCCTAGGTAAGAATTGTTCTTTCTCTTTATATTAATTTAATGCTTTTGCTTTCAATTTATTATTTATACTATAATAATTATAACTATTTGTATGATGTTACATATCTTAGAAAGACAACTTTATACAGCCTTTTAGCGTTATTAAAGATAATTCAAAAATGGATAATTCGAAAGAATTTTTGAAAAAGTGTACGTTAGAAATGTAAATGGTAGCTACTTATTCAGTTACCATTCAAAAGCTTACCATTTAGTCCTTCGTGTTGAAAGGAAGTAGATAAATCTATAAATGATGAAAACCTGTATGGTTAAGTGGTAGCACCATACCATAATATCAATATTTTCTGCACCATCTGGTGCAAAGATATAGCTTCATATTACCTGTCAACTCTGTACCTTGCCAGGGGTTCTTAGTGACTATTAAATCATTCACGTGAATATTTAATACTGATATTTATTTTGAAGATGCTACCTTGCATAAAGATGACTTGCACTAATTTCATCAAGACACACTGAATTCTGTATCACATTTAGGATCAGGTCCAGTTCACATTCGCTATCTAGAGATTTTCACATGATAAAATATTCGCGTTCTCTCTTTTTTTTTTTGAAGTTGTCTTCTTATTTTTTTTTTCCTATTTCGATTTACTGACGATGCTGCTGCATTTTTTTAAAGGAGATCATTCTTCCAAATCTCATTTGTAGTTTTCTTGTGAACAGATTATATCAGAAATGCAGCAAATTCCAACCAAAATTATGAATTTAGGAAGATTTCTCTTCTTGATCTCTTAAAAAAAAGGCGGGGGGGGGGGGGGTTTCTTTTCTTTATCTACCTCTGTGCTATACTTTGGATTTAGTTATCCTTCGGTAATCGCGAGCTCCTTCTTCGGGATTTTTCCGGTACTTGTGTGTCCTGGTGATAAGAGATAATATTTTATGTAGATTTGATAGTTTGATAGCTTATCTTTCTCGTTCGTTGAGTGGTCGTGGGTCATGACCTCGGCTGGTGAAGTTGTGTCGTAGCTCTCGAGTGTCCTGTTTGAGTTGGTCCAGCTGGCCGGCTTCCAGTCTGGGTGTCATTGGAGACTATTCGCAAACGTTACCCACTTGTCCACATGAAAGTGAAGTTTCACTTTCTTTATTTCGTACCCTTCTTTAGGGAGAAACACAAACTTCTAGTTGTGAAGTTTGACGAGGCTTCACTGGTAAGCGTCCGGAGCTCTCTCATGTTCGGCACTTAGGCTGTTTTTGCTCGGCGCTTGTCCCGTTTTGAACCTTATTGTGTTTTTTGCTAACACGGTTCAGATTTTCTGCTTTTAGGTTGAGATGTGTGTGTGCCCGGTGTTCCTGGTGTGTGTGTGTTTCTTACATTGGCATTAGAAACAAAGAGAAAGGAATAGATGTTCATACGAAAATTGTCGTACACTGCACTTCATTGTACAAACAAAATAAGTACTTAGTCTTATAGCTAAATATAGAGACTTGGATAAACCCTACATAATGATTTGTTTATGTTAGCAACGGTGTAATAATCGTATTCTTTATGTAAGGAATATTATTTTTAACTCCGACCTAACTACATACAACCTAGCTTATTTTATGCTATGTTCAGGAAGAGTAGGTTATGATAACTTTTACGAATTCTATTCCTTCTGCTTGAGTATTCCTAGCAATGTCATCACCTTGTAAAATGGGTTGCTTCAAACCTACAACCAATACCAGTTTCCATTTATTGCATTTCCTCAGGCTTTTTGGACACTTTTGTTAAAGTGTTTTTACCTTCGATGAGATATTTTAATAACAACATTTTATATGAAGATTAATTTTGTTATCGGGCACTCGCAGCTCATTTGGTAGAGCGTTGGCTTCGCATTCGGGAGGTCCTGTGTTCGAAAGCAGATACCGAGCTTACTGACTGATACTTCCATTTTTTATTCGTCAGCCACACCAGGCGAATACCGTTATGATATCTTCAACTTAGGTCCTGACCGATTCTTTCCCCTATCCTATCCTAGTCTAAGCCATAGATGCATAAACTCAATTAAGTTCAAAACATTCCCGAATAATGCTGCTACACTAAACTCTGTGTCTTTGTAGTAGTCACCAGTAGTCACTAGCCTCGAGACGTACTCTCAAACGTTATGAGGTACAGTAGATAAGTCTCTAAAAATGTCCATATACGTGCTATTTGTCCTAGGTCTTCTAGTCATCAGGATCCCATTGCTTATCCATCCGAGACCGCAACGCTATAATAGATCGCGTTTGACGTCATTAGTGTTGCACACGAGACAAGATTATATTGCGACTACACAGTATCACATACCAGTATGTTTGCCTGTTCTGATAAACTGGTTACAGGTGGATATACGACTGTAAAGATCAAAGTGATGTATCCATTATTGTGCAGATCGAAACAAGATTTTATGTATTAAATGTAATAGCGATGTGAAGTTCATTTGGCAAATACTAATGAAAAGATAAATGTTTGATTTCTGTTGTGAAGTTTCATTCTGCAACACGATTCTGGTTGGTTCCCTCCAGCCAAAGTACAATACTTAATCTGTTTCACAGACGCAAGGGTCAGAACAGCAATAGTTCCTCATCTTTACCGTCCTCGAAAATGATGACTTGCACCAAGTTACTTACGTTTCTGTAACACCCCCGGTTAGCCGAGAGATTACCATGATCATTTTATTTGTGCGTGCTCATGAGTGCAAGTTCCGAAAGGATCTTTTAAACTGAGTAGTTCGGAGTCCACTTTACCATAATCTGTAAGTCCTGTCCTTTCCCCGATAGCACAAAAACGTTGAAAAACGGCTGCGAAAACGGAAGTAACGTTAGTGAGACACGTTATTTTAACGTTGTATATGTTCCAAAATGTTTGCCTGTTCAACGGTTAATTCGACGTTGAATAATGGCTGAAAAAGAGTAAACGTTTCTAATTTTGTTTCTATTATTTATTTTTAAAATTAACTAAATTATACCTCGTGCCAAGAGCATTAAAAATACGTACAATATCTAATGTGCTTTCAATTAGACCTGCTTTGGTGGAACATACAAACAAAAACTTGAAAACCATAATTAATATCATTCTCCTAGCTTTTAATTACAATGTTTACGCAATTAACTTTGAAAGACACATGAAACGTAATCTTTTGCATACGTTTAAAACACATCACATTAACATCCTATGAATGAAATAAAATTTTCGTCGGAATATAATTTAAAATACAACATGTTTTCAACATGCAAAAGAGAACACAAAAAACAATTAATATAGTTTAATTAGCTTTTTATTATAATTTTATGTAACTAAATTAGAAGGAACCAAATGGAGCAAAATATATACCATAATTGAATATAAACGTTGAATTCATATCGCAACGTTACGTTTAATTTTAAACCATTTTAAGAAGGACTTTGAGTTCATAAATCACTAATATTTGCACTACCTTGTATTGCTAGGTTTTCACCTTTATGTCATGTACATTGTTTTTTTCCTCAGACCGCTGCCACCCATGTGTTTTGTGTTGCATTGTGTTACTAGATACAACTACGGATTGTAGGAACGTAACTACGGATTGAAGACACTTATGATGATCTCAATACAAATTCAATTCAGATTTTGCAAATTATTGTATATTAAAAAAAAAAACATATAATAGTATGCATATAGTCATATGCATGAGTCATTATGCTCGAAAGATAATGCACGCTTCACTCCCAATCGGGTAGCTGACTGCCGGACTAACTGTGTTTATCTCGTAAATCAAAACAAACCAGCTATATTAGTCACTAAGAACGGATTTAAAAATTATATTGGATAATGGTTCATAAGGTCACTTGACACTGCATCTTCAACTGCATGTATCTCCTACATCAAAGCACCTCAGCTACGTTAGTCTATTAGTCCACATTAGTCCGTTTGGTAAAAGTACATGTGTAAATGTAAAAATAAAAATTAAACGTTAAAAATGATATAGATGTGATATATGATTGTCATGTTGATTAAAATCATGTCTGTGAAGTTAAAAGACTGAATAAATTAGCATCAAGCAATATTATTATTGTATAGCTTTGTAAGGCTTTCCTTACAGGTGCTGTGTATATGAATATATTGAGTTAACTACTACACATGCAAATATATAAAAAATCAGGAATCTGTAATATATCAGATCGAATGTTACTCTGTACCTGTAGAACATAAGAAAATCTCTTGTTATATAGACAGGTAAATCGAATAATTATAGACGAACATTATTTCCATAGATTGTACAGAGTTACGATACCGCGACATCGGAAAATGAATATGATTATATCCGACAACTACGACAAGACATCGTGAACTGTTTATATACTTGACTACGAACGAAAACAAAGATGAGTCGCTTAACAACAAACGCGATGCGATAGAAAAACAATTCAATAAGGAAAGAGGACCATTTGAATATTACGCTAACGTAATAAAGGAATAACTAAACGCGACAATTATGCCTCACAGCAACAGGCAATATATTTAAAATTAGAATGTTATAAATTCTTTAAACATGATGCACCGGTAGTAAATTCATGAAAACTAAAATTGAAAGGTTGATATAATTATGAGCGATTAGTAGAATAAATGAACAACATTTAATATTTCTCACCCTAATGAAAAATTTCAACAATTTAGTTTATTTATTGTTTAATCTAGGTTCATAATCATTACACAATCAAATATCTAGATTATAGTAAGTATTTAGCTCGTATATCAAGGCACGAAGGTGGAATTAGTTTTTAAGTGCCTTTTCAAACATATAATACGTCCATAGGTGCCTTGTCAAAAATAAGAATTAAACAATATGTATAATATAAATTTAAGGATGTAGGGTTCGTTTAAATCATCTGTGTGAACGGAAAAGCTTGGGTGGCATAATGTCGAGCAATAACAATGAATATGTTTGTAACACACTTCTTATTAGCAAAATATTCCTATTAGAACTTTGTCAATACTTTTAAAACATTTTTTGCCGACATTGTTTTAATCTAAAGTAAAATAGAAAATACAACTGGCAGTCATCTATGAACGATTAGTAGAATGAACATATTGTATTTTCACAATCTCATTCTAATGAGGATATTATCAGAGTGTTAAATATTATACACAAAGCATTTATTTTAGTGGTTTGAATTCAGTTTCTCGCATGTCGGAAGAAAATATTTCCCGTTGAGGATAAATGAGCGAAATGTATACAAGGTATTCCAAATAGCTGTAAGGTAATTACTGAAATGCAGAAGTAGGATAGTGTTCTTCATACTACAGCATATAATTGAAACAAAAAAACTACGTATACAATGTTGCAATATAAAATCATCATTTTTTAGTACAAGCTTATAGAGTAATTATAAGGATCCTTAAAATTTATAAATGTTTAATCATAATCCAAAATCTAAATATTGTTCATCACATTCTAAGTTCATCAATAATGATATAAAACTCTTCATTCTTTATTTTTGGTCAATAACAGGGTGTATGACTATATAAATGGTAAAAAATTAACAGATTCTGGTTGATAAAGAGCCATCAATTCAATATTCAATTTAATTTCCAAAGATAAAATAATCATCATTTCAATATTGTTCTAATTATGTATTTAAGCACGGGAATATTTCCGGAAATAAATAAATAAAGTTTAAGTGTTTCACATTCATAGACGAATGTTTTTAGTGCTGCTGACAGAGTCTACCGATTTCAAGTGAAGAATGCATTACAGTTCTCATTTTTTCTTCACTATTTTGTGGTCTATGGACCCTAATTAGCAGTATGGAAGGTCCTAATATAGGATATTATTTTTATTATGCTTGTAAAACCGTTTATTTGGTTATTGGTATCACCTACTTACAATTATGCCCATTAGTAAAGGGACTTTAAACTCTCACTTGGCCGAAAGGCACGAAGCATTCCTGAAATATGTAGATGTTTCTACTTACATAATGTAAAATTGAAACAAATAGGTCGTAGCAATGTTTCGCAAGAGACCATCTCAAACATCACACAAGATAAAAATGTAAAAAAAAAAAAAAAAAAAAAAACCCTCTACACTTGCTCGTCACGTGCCGTTCATTGCACATGGTACCAATACACGGTATGGCCGCACCGCATTAGCAACGCATCAAGCACATTACGCATTCATGCTGTCAACAGCAGATCCAAAAACGCTTAACCTAGGGCAATGTGTTTCACCGATGCAACAAGACTTCAGGAGAGACTCTGGAATAGACTAGCGACCCGCGATACACCTCTCAAGCACGTTCTATGGGGTTAATTTGCGGAGATCGCGTTCGCCAGTTCAACGCTGGAAGTCCTTGCCTGCATTTTTGTCAATTATCTCCCCCAACCGATATCGACGCGTATTGTTGTCTATGAATAGAAACTGTGGTTTGACTGTATCCCGTAAAATCAGACAAACTCTTGTAGGATGACGTCCCTATACAACGTGATCTAATTCGTGGCGTGGTATACCCCCTAACATTATGTCTGTGCAAACCATAACATTGCCACCTCCATACCCATAGTGTTCGCGAACGCTGTGTAGACTGAATCTGGTCCTAAGTTCACTGCAGATGAGGACACGTCTGGAGTTAGTATAGAGAATGAAGTAAAACAAGGCGAAGAGCATTAGCTTCCACTATCTGTATGGGCTTACAAGGATATAGCATATATACCTCTATATATGCTATACCTCTATACAGCGACGCTCGTAGCTTGTGCAAGGTCTGCAAAACGCTCCCCTGGTTTCCTTTGCCTTGACGGCCGGCACGACTGGAATCTGCATCACCTCCATTTGTGATACAAGGACGATTTCCAGTCGCCCAAACACTCGACCATTTGTTACGTTGTCGAGGTGAGTACGCTGTACTATAACTGGTCTCTTTCACCTTCTGCACACACATATTTCTACAGACAAAGTACATACAAAGATCTTCCTATATGCTCGACTGTAATTGAAGGGTCACTACTTCACGTAGCAAATTTTATGTGATTCACTATGCTATCGTGTCAACTAGTGCTGCCAACTATAATCAAAAGTACATGATTTTCAATTAACGTAACGGTGAGTGTTTTAGGGAGCCCCAGCGTTGTCGTCTGCTCTTCGACTACCTTCAATTCCGATCCACCTTATTGATCTTCTATCTAACAATCCACAACACTCAGCTCTCTGATCTCTCTCTCTATCTCCCTTTCGAGTGCTCTCCGTATCAATCCTGAAACCAAGAGCAAGATGGGCTAAGAAATTAATGTGTACGAAAAATCATTTTCAACTATAATGAAATTGCTTTGTCGCAGCTATGTGCCTCACTAATCATTTTAGTTATAATTTAAAGTCCCTGATCGCTGCTCTGTAGTTTCTGATCCACACCAGACCGTCTGTCTCGATTCGCACAAAAACTTCTGCTAGAACGTTTCCATAACTTTTTGTGTGAGCACAAACACAACTTGCCACACACATTCTATGCAACAGTTTTCACTCCTGGGTTGCTACGTCTTCTCTTCTGTGGCGTGTAACTTTTCTTCCGCACAGAGCTCACACCGATCTGTTTGTGTTACATTGTATCAGTAGATACAGCTACAGATTTCAGGAATGATTAATGAAGTTTAAGATTTCGATGCATGAAATCTCGTAATTATTGAGTGCACATGCACACGACTAAATATTATTAAAACCACAACAATTGTTAACTGTTCAACTTAATTTTTCACCACGGAAATATCGATGTAAACATTTGCCTGGTATAATGGTGGAAGCCAATTGGAAAACTTGCAGGTTGAATACAAAATACCAAAAGGTATGAGGTTGACACTCTTCCTAATGTTATTTAGTAAAGTGCATAGCTCATGAAAGTAAGAACAAAATATTTTGTGCAAAACAAAATGCATGCTTCACTCACAGTTAACGGTTTGACATTCAAACTGCATTTACTCCCAAAACAAGACACTCAAGCTATATTTAGCCTTCAAATATATTTTTCAAAACTAACTTAATTATATAATAATATATTTACGTTATTATAAGATAATGCGCTTGAAACTACGTGTTCAACTTCCACAAGTGTTTTTAATTCGTAAATCAAGACACAATATTATTCGTAATATATTTTAACTGAGTCCTCAACTACATTTTGTAATGAGACCATGTTCATCAATTCTTCCTTCTATTAATAAAACTCCACAACATTGTCGATGTGTGGTTCAATTGTAGATTATATTACTAATAATTTAATATTCAGTTTCTGAGGGAGCAGCAGGTCCACATTGAAGCTCGACGTCGACCACAGCTTATTAGAAAGTGTGCCCCAAATCTTCTCCCCGCAGTGTGAGCTACAAGTGCGCAGAGTTAAACTATTATGAAGCTTGCTGCGGTGCTTTTCAGCGACCTAGGCAAACTTATAATAGTGTCTCCTTAACATAGAAAAGAAAACACAAAGATATCAAAATTAATTTATTGTTTTCAGAGGGTAACAAAGCATCATATATTTCCTCTATATGTTCAGTTCCTCTAATCTGATAAAACCCAAGCATGCCTTTATATATTTCTTTGATCCTAAAAAAATAGCAATTACGTGTTTGTTGATAATAAATTGCATAATCACTTATAGCTTACAATTTGTTACTTTTAGTTAAGCACTTATACTCTTCTGCCGATTTCACAACTAACAATCATTTCAATTATTCAAAACGCCATTTCCGTTAATAAATCCACGTTGTAGAGATGGTGCTTTAAATCAACCACCTACCGAAACTTCATTAAAATCACCCCTGAATTTTCGGCAGCCAGCGTAACATAATATAATTTCCTTTTAAAATATTTTGTCTTCAAACATTTTAAAAAGTCCGAAACTGATTAAATAAGCAATAACACAAACACTTAAACGAACCTAATATAAGAGCATTGAATCTATACAATCTCAATAGGTCATATCAGTTAATTTCAAAATTAAAGGCACTAGTCGTATATTTGTCTTTAAACACATTTTCAAGTACGTCCATAGGTAAACAAAGCAATTAATGTAAATAATACCTTCAATGTAAGAGTATTTTAAATTATATCCGAACAGTTCTTTTAATTACTAATTCAAATATCGGCATCATAACACAATGTACTTGAAGCTACGTTTTCAACTTCTTCAAGTACATTTTCTCGTAAATCAAGGAACACCACCGATATTAGTCGCAATCTAATATATTTTAAGTGAGTCCTCAACTACATCTATTTCACCAATGAAGACACTGGTCGTAAATTAGCCGTTAAGTTATTTTCTTTTTTAAAAAGTATGTCCATAGGTGAACAAAGCAACAAGTGTAAATAATACTATAATGTAAGAATGTATGAGTGCTTTTAATTATATCTGAAGAGCTCTTTTAATTACAAAATAAAATGTCAACATCATAGCGCAATGTACTTCAAGTTGGGTTTTCAACTTCCTCAGGTGTTTTTATCTCGTAAATCGAGGCACGCTATCAATATAAATAGTAAGGTAATATATTTTAGGTAAGTCCTCAACTACATTTATTTCAACATTAAAGGCACTGCCCGTATATAAGTCTTTAAGTTTATTTAAAGTACGTCCATAGGTGAACAAAGGAATAAATGTAAATAATACCTCAAATGTAGGAATGTAATTAACTAACTAACTCTATGGCTTATGGAACTTGCAAGATCATCGCCACAGTAACAAACGTTCGCCATTGGATTCTATACTGGACAATATCAAGCCAGTTTTCATCATGAACATCTACTCCTCGAATATCTCTTCTAATATTGGCAACCCCCCCCCCAACGACGTCTCGGTCTTCCCAATGGTCTCCTTCCATTCCGTTTTCCAACCAGGATACAATATAATCTTCGTTTTCCCCCCATCCGAGCTACATGGCCTGCCCACCATAGTCGTCGCGATTTCATTATTCTTACAACATCTGGTGAATCGTACAGTCCGTGGAGTTCTTCTTTATACAGTCTCCTCCACTCTCCAGTCATCTCGTCCCGTTTCGGTCCGTATATCTTTCTCAAAACCTTATA
>JAGDQP010000145.1:57253-75240 GCA_022664845.1 Lepisma saccharinum
AGCTACATGGCCTGCCCACCATAGTCGTCGCGATTTCATTATTCTTACAACATCTGGTGAATCGTACAGTCCGTGGAGTTCTTCTTTATACAGTCTCCTCCACTCTCCAGTCATCTCGTCCCGTTTCGGTCCGTATATCTTTCTCAAAACCTTATTTTCAAACACTCGTAATGTATGTTCATCTGCTAGGGTCGTACTCCAACTTTCGCAACCGTAGAGTATTACTGGAAGAATAACAGTTCTGTATACTTTCAATTTCAATTTCCTTGACATTAATCGCGATGTTAGAAGTTTCTGGCCTGACTAAGCGACTTTTTATTTCTTCCGTGACCTTATTTTTGCTTGTTACGTATGCTCCCAAGTATTTAAATTTGTTTACTTTCTCTATGACCTCATCCCTAATTCTTGTTTTTATTTCCTTCATTCCGTGTTCTTCGGCTTGTTATCATGTATTTTGTTTTATCTCTGTTTACCTGTAGATCTATCTCATCGCACGCTTCTACTAAGACTTTGTTGTTGCCTTGTAGTGCATCTATAACATCTCCTATTAAATCTACATCATCAGCATATACGAACAGTTGATTCAAACCATTCAATGATAGTCCCTTTTTGTCCCCTTTAATTATTAAAATCGCAAAGTTAAACAGTAGCGGGGACAAGGCATCGCCTTGTTTCAATCCGTTGCGAATCTTGAAACTATCTGACATATTATTAGATATCTGCTTATGGGGTTGCTGAGACACATTTTCACTAGTTGAACCATTTTTTTTCGGAATTCCAAATCGTATCAGGATACTGTATAATTTTTTCCTTTTGATAGAATCATATGCTTTCTTAAAATCAATGAATAGCTGATGTACCGTCCCATTGTATTCCCATTTATTCTCCAAAGTTTGTCTCAAGGCGAAAATCTGCTCCAACGTGGATCTATTTTAAAAAAAAATCCACATTGGTGATCTCCAATTATTTCATCTACGTGTACACTTGGGCGTGTTAACAGAACCTTGTAACAGGTTGGAAGTAACGAGATTCCGCGATAATTATTACAGTCCGATTTATAGCCTTTTTTGTAAATCAGAACTATTATTGAGGTTTTTCATCCCTTTGGGAGCTCTTCCTTTCTCCATATAGCACTTATCAATTTATGTAGTTCCTTGATTAGTACCGTTCCAACTGTTTCAATTAATTCAGGTGGAATATTGT
This sequence comes from Lepisma saccharinum, assembly GCA_022664845.1. Taxonomy (NCBI): domain Eukaryota; kingdom Metazoa; phylum Arthropoda; class Insecta; order Zygentoma; family Lepismatidae; genus Lepisma; species Lepisma saccharinum. The sequence goes on from JAGDQP010000145.1 coordinate 58,457, forward strand.
CTATTCCTAGTGATTTGAAATTTTTCAGTTTCTTCACCGACATTTCGATCTCGATCTCGCTAGGCTCGGGAATCCACGGTTCTGCGGTATGGATTTCAAATTCCTCTATTTGTTCCCCGCTGTGTGCATTAAGAAATTTATCGAAATAACTTTTCCACACATCGACAATTTTAGTCGGATCTGCCTGAAGATCTCCACGTTCGTTTTTAATCATTCCTAACCTCGGCTGGTAACCTTTTCTTAACGAGTTTACCCCTTTGTATAGATCTGCTATGCTATTTGTCTTCCCGTTTTCCTCTGTCTCCTGAATCTTCTGCATCAGATAGTCTCGCCTTTTGTTTCTGAACCAGAATGTGGCGTTTCGTTTCGCGTTACTGTAGTGGTTAGTATTTGCTTCGCTTTTATTACTTAGGAATCGTTGCCTGGCTTATTTTCGTATTTCATGAAGCTAAAGGCATTCTTCATCAAATCAAGGTTTGTTTTACTGTTATTTCTTCTCACCTACACGTTCCTTCGCTGCGCTCTTAATTGTTTCATGAATTGCCTCCCTCATCTTACTTACATCAATTTCACTATTAATATCATCATTTTTATTCCTCGAGACGGCTAGGATTTCGAACCTATTTGAGAGTTCGAGTTGTTAATCTGCTTTTATGCTCGGATTGTTAAATCGTTTAACTTCGAATTTCAGTTGTTTTGACCCTTGCTTTCTCTGTTCGCTTCTGAATGCATAACTTCTCCCTTACGTTTCTGATCACTAATTGATGTAATAGTGTGTTCAATTATATCTGAACGGTTCTTGTAATTACTAAATCATATGTCAGCATCTGAATGCAATCTACTTCAAGTTACGTTTTCAACTTCGCCAAGAATTCTATTTCGTAAATCAAGGAACACCAGCTATATTAGTCGTAATGTAATATATTTAAGTAATTCCTCAACTACATTTATTTCATAAATAAAGGCACTGCTGATATGTTAGCCGTTAAGCCTATTTTCGAAAAAGTATGTCCATAGGTGAACAAAGCAATAAGTGTAAATACTATAAATGTAATCATGTAATAGTTTTTTGAAGGATATCTGAATAGTTCTTTTAATTTACTAAATCAAATGTCAACAGCGAAACTTAATGTACTTTAAGCGATATATGCAACTTCCTCAGGTGTTTTATCTCATAAATCAAGGCACGCCAACTATATTAGTCGTAATGCAATGCATTACAGGCATAAAATTATAAAAACTATTCTAGTCAGGAGTGGAGCTAGTAGTATGTGGCGAATTGAACATCCATTTGTTTTCATCTTGTATGCTTCAGATGCTGCTTTGGCGCTTTATGTTATTTGTTGTTTGTATTTGAAAAGAAAATGCCCTGCTGTTGGGCAATTTATGGTTGTACTGATAGACTGATGACAAGAAATAACATATAGCTTCTTGTGTGAGTGATCCAATAATAGTATTTTTGGGGGGGTAAGAATTTTAATTTGTTCTTTTGTATCAATTTTGATGCTTTGCTTTGCAGATTTTGGTTTCAGGTTTATAATGCTTCTAAAGAGATGCCTATATTTTTAATCATTTTATGTGTCATTGAAGTAAAGCTTACAAATTTCAGTGTCGAAAGACACTGTGCCATGTGAGTACCCTCAATACTTATTTACTTTTTTTGTCATACTCAAAGACCGTACAGAATTTTGCTGCTAACGGACGCATTTTTGTCTCTCCTTTCTTCAGTAGATTCATGAATGAATGTAATTAGAAGTTAGTGAAATTTTATTATTTTATTTTTCAAGAACCAGACATGTACCTGTAGCCTAAGCGAGTGAAATGCACGAGAAATTACGTTCCTTGGTAAGCACTATTTTCGGGGGTAAGATACCAACCAGGAACTTACATTAAATACAAGGGTGAATTTGGGTTTCATTTTTTCGCCTGGCCCACTGCTTGGCGTGAGTACGAAAATGGTATGACGGGCCATAACAGGAACTTGTTTTGTCCGACCAGTCGTCTGGAACTTTTGGCCGGGCATTGCCTGGCGAGACCGGGCCAGGGCCGAACCCCACCCTTGATTAGATATAATCACGGCATTTGTCTGCGTGAAATTGAAGAAACCATGGAAAAGATCAGTCTGGACTACAAGCAACAAGATGCCAACTTGTTTGCCTCCGCTAATACCGTAATGAAGTTCGCTACCGTAAACATTAGACAATGGGGTTGGTTTAATAAGGACATAAATAAATAACGCGATTACAAATAATTACAAATGAAGAATAAACTTTATCACACATGTTGTATTTAACAAACTAAAGTTTTTTTTTCATGTTATATATATTTATGATGACTATTTTATCCTCAGTCAAAATTTGCACGAGTCTTACCGGGACTTATTGGACCGCCTCCACCATTTGCAGGTAGTTTGAGAATCAATAAAAGAAAGAGGTTTTATTCAGTCATAAATATAGCATAAAAGTTGCGTAATAAAATCTCTCTCTTCACTGCGAAAATGAAAATATTGTAATGCACCAAGTTAGAGCTTTAAAACCTGTGGGAACTTGATCACTAAAATAAAGTGCTAATATCCCATTCAGTTTTTAAGGTAAGTTCAATGTCTCCGTAACAGGTATAGGCTTATAAACACTATTTAAAAAATGTTTCTCCAAAACTTTTTAATTTACAATAAATTAACCGTTACACAGGGATGTTAGATAAACATCAAAACAATTTTATGTCAAATTTCATTAAAATGCCTCTTATTATATAAAATTATAGCGTTATTATTATTATTATTATTATTAAATTCGGGGCTTTCAGTATTTCTATCGGTCCACAGCCCTAAAGTTCGGGACTGTTCCCGAAAGTTGGGGCATGGTCACCGTACGTAAAATCTATGAGCCATGAAGATACTGGGTAGTGGCTCAATGGTAGAGCGCTCACCTCTGGTGCTCTGGCTTGTCGGTTCGATCCCTGCTCGTGCTATATGGGCTTTGTGGTGGACCAACACAGTGTGTGTGTGTTTTCTCCGCGTTTACCTGCGTCCTTCCACTTTCTTCATTCCTCTAAATCTCCCATCATCCACCAGGCCTGAACCAAAGTTTCCTAAAGGACTTAAAAATTAAAAAAGTATAGTCTACTTTACTATGTATAAAATGGTACTTACTGCATCTGTGTTTCTATTAATGAGTACATAACATCACTTTTCTATTACGATTTCTAATGGTTTAAGGATTTACAAGTTTAAAACTTTTAGCTAAAATGGAGGCACAGGAAAAATACTACCGCTCATAAAATCTCTGTGTTACTTTGAACAGTAAACGCAACATGACATACGTATTAAAGTTCTGTTAGAGTGATAAAAGAACGTTTTATAGCGGTGATTTTTACATTAGACCATATATTATTTGATTTAATTTGGAATAAAATGTTTCATAGGTATTAGACACACTCAAGACAGGCTCCAATGCCAATTCTGACTTGTATTCCTACATAAGACGATCTTGGTTAATACAGTAACAGCTCTCTTTTGCCATACAAATCGCGAACAAATTAATTTTCAATTGGCGCCGCGCTGTTACTAAACTCAGCATAGACAGTGACGCCAGCAATGCGTCTAGTGGAGTATGTTATAACTCTATGGTTTTAAGTGAGTTTTAAATTAAATTTATTTCATAAATGAAGGCACTGCTGGTCGTATATTAGTATTAAGTGCCTTTTCAAAAATAGTACGTCCATAGGTACCCCTACAAAAATAAGTATTAAACGTTAAATATGTTACAAATTTAAGGGTATACAAATATTTTAAACCATACCTGTGAACATAAATCATTTAATGAAATAGCGTCAAACAGTCTTAACTCTGAATATTTGTGTAAAATTTTCATTACTAGCAAAATTGTTCTAATCAAAATTCAGGCAATAATTTATAAAATATACACCGGTAGAAAATTCATCAAAAGTAAAATTGAAACTATGAGTGCCAGACATCTACAGGCGATTAATAGAGGAAACGAAGAGCGCTTAATATTTCTTATCTTAGTGAGGATTTTATAAATAAAGTTTATAAATGGTTTAAATGTCCCAAGATCTACGTTCTTCTTGTAAACAATGTTATTTCTTTGAATATTAGTCGTATTTTGGAAATTAGTTGTTTCGGGACTTCCGATCGTCAAATCAAAAGATGATATCGATTCTATCATCCTGGTACACAATCTCAATCTAGTTGTAACATTTAACATATTTTAGGAACATGAAGAAGTGTGTGTTGTTAGAGCACTTCTATGAGTGCTTCTAAATGATACTTCTATCTAAAAGTAATACTGGACTGATCGATGTCATTAAAACTACTGATTATTTAAAGCCAGAGAGAGGAGATGACAGTTAATCTCGATTGACTACTTCCAGTCTAAACCAATATGGACAAAAGTTTCAGTTCTAACTCAGATTTTTATTCTCGTTATTGCTATGTGGAACGTTTTTTATTTATGCCTTAATTCTTTAAAACGTATTATTTACAGGATGTACTATTATATGGACAGTCCCTCACGTGCATAGCTCGAAAATTAGAACAAATAAAAGTTGCTCCCACAGCGATAGCATACGTAAATAGCTGAGTTAGAGTTAAAAATGTAGTCTATATTGGATTACAGTGAAAGTGGACGATCAACCTTAAAAGTTAGATGTTATTTCCTTTTTCACAATTAACCGTGTGTATGGTAAATGTTGAAATTAACACAGAAAATTGACAGGCACCGCGACCGGGATTCGAACCCGGATCTCTCAATTACCAGCTAGGTATGCTGGTGTAATGGAAGCTTAAAAGTGTTTGTTGTGGCATATATCTTCCGACACTAACCGATCGCTTCAGTATCATTACGTAGAACTCAATGGGTTAAAAAAAATATTATATAATGGTTTCTTCTATCTGACGCAAATACTTCCGTTTAAACAAAAGTGGTGACATATATAAAATTATTCGGTGAAGCTATACAATAATTAGTGGTTTGCGCAAGTAAAATATTGTTCATCATACTACCAAATGCTGTTCCAACAAAGAGTAAATTACGATTGATGTGTCATTACGAAATAGGCTAATTTTTCGCTGATACTGGCACATAGAACAATCTTGTGGGAACTTTGGGGACAACGTCGACTAAGTTCTGAACACTGAACAAGAATGTGCAAATATTTCCTCTCGAAACTCATTATCTCCCCTGCTCTAGTATAATCGTATATGTAATTGTGTGTTTCGTGTTGTAATATTACTTTTATATTCTAACATTACTAATTTTGCCAATTTTGCAGGATTTTTCTGTTTGTCATTTTTAAATCCTCTTTTTAATGGTTTTCATAATGTAAGACGGCAATTTGCCACTTCGTTAGTGGCGACTGCTCTATCATAAACAAGTCTATCGTTCACAAAAGAATTACTCCGAGATCGCACCATCCACTAGAACATTGCATCCCGTTTTACTGTCCTGGTCCATATTATCTCTTCCTCGGAATCTTGCTTCTTCATCCACATTTCGAATTCTTTGAAGAAACGACGGAGAACATTTGAGCTACTCCTGGTAGTTTTGGGGAAAAACATAGCAAAATGCTTAAAACTGTTCTTAAAAAGAATCCTGTATTGCAACTTCTGTCAGCTGTAGGAGATACAGTATATTGGTTGGAGATGTTCGTAGTGAACGTGAAATTTCTAGTAATTTCATTCCCAGGTTCAAATACGCACGTTGAGTGGTCATTTTCGGCATATAATACTAGTAGTGCTTATGTTATGTGCCCTAGTGTGCAGTTTGATGAAACAATATTGTAAATAGTGTCATTGTATAGGTTGAGAGCCAAGTATTAAGAAAATCGATGTTGGCCATCTGACAAGTAAAGTACCCGAAGTGAGGACTCGAGTTGCTCATAAAGTGATACCTTAAATTGAAGCTAGTGACGAGTATAGTATACCTGTGAAATCCTAGCTGCAGAGCTCCAGAAATAAAAAAGGTTATGGCGGGTCAAAGTTCAAAGAGAAAGCGAATTGTATTGCAACAAGTCACAACGAAAGGCAGAACAAAAGTCAGAAGGACATGGTTTTGAATTGAAATGCGATTCATGTGAAGGAAAGAGGCACGTACAAACTACTACACATTGATACAATCAATATGTAAGTCGTCAATGAAGGCGTGTGATAAGCAGATACTTTGCTCACAATAAGCACACTTGACAAAAGAGATGTTCTCACATGAGGTCTTGTAACACTCGTCACGTATATTAGAATCAAAACAATAATCCAATGGAGAAATCCAGGGCTCGGGCTCCTCATCCAAGTAATCGCTTTTGTAAAACGCAAACCTGATCATGTTGCGAATTCGTGAGGTGCTGAATTGGAAGAGAGTGAAGGACTGCATTCTTAAAATGTTATCCCGGTGCCAGAGATTAATTTCCGAGGAAGCGATAACTGTGTCAGTAATGAACCTGATAAATGATTTATACGGACGGAAGAAGTAAACATCAAGTGGTTGGATGAAACCAGTGCAACCACCAGGAATTAAACGTTTGAACAGTGTTATATGGTTAGGGCATAATTCATTTGATACGTTATCATCCTTATTTGCACTCCATGAATCCAGCAAAAGCAAGACTTTATCACGATCGGCAGGCAGGCTTTTCCAGAATACAGAATAAAACTCTTTTAAATCACTTTTGTTCATGTTTGCAGTCTTTCCTGGATGGGACACTATGTTATCGGGATCCTTTTGCTTATTTCCTGGAAATTGACCACTGGATTCGGATACAAGAACGTACATCGGACGCAATATTTCACCATCCATGGAAATAACCGGCATGATCGTATATGAATGAGTAGTAGCACTGATTGATCCAAATGCATCTCTTACAACCACCGTATCTTTAGTTCTATGAGTCCTGTATGCATGGAGTTCCTTGTCAAATCGACTTTGATCAGCATTTAATACTTGACGAGGATTCAGGTCTTCTAGTAACATAAGTTCTTTCATGGACGTAATAAATGTCGTAGATAAGTGATTTAATTCAGCCTCTTTTGATTTCCACGTTTTGCTAACCCTATGCGTGATAGAACGACTGACGATATTGTTTCTCTTTTTAAAATTAGACAGCCAGTGACGAGATGCCTTGAATTGTAGAGTATTATCCGGATCTAGCTCTTTACTTATCTGAAGAGCGCAAAAGCGAAGAGTCCTGTCGTGTATAATTGCACATCTCTCGACCATTTCTTTGAATTTATCGTGAACTGCTGCATTAAGTTTCTTATAACTGGGTTTTTGCCTTTTTTTCTCATATTCAAAGAGGATGTTTTTCGATTGAATTAATCTTTACTGTGACTTGACAGATGAAACTTTATTTCGTTTCTTTTCCGGGTTCTCATTGTGTGTCCAAAACATGTAAGCTGCTTCTTTATAATCATCGTCCAAGATGTGTTTTTGTTTTTTTGGCGAAGGCTGATATTCTTCGCCTGAAGAAGCTACAGGTGTCGGAGACTCCTGATGTGTTTGAGAACCTTGCGATGTACTTGGCATTTCCTCATCAAAGACGTCATCACCGTAGTCTCCATCATCGCTTTCATCACTGTCACCAGCAAATCCAAGAGTTCTAACTTCTTCTATGATTTCTATCTTGTCCTCAAGTATCTCCACTATTTGTTTGTACAATGAATCTTCATACCTATTCATTCTCCTATTAACAAATCCATATTTCTCATACAGAGCATGAACGATAGCACCTGCTTCCATTTTCTGGAACGAAAAGAAAAAAACAACTTTTTATTGACATCAATAACAGGAGCAAACATGCACAAGGACATTCATACACGAATAAAAGAAAGCGGGATATCAGGCAGAGAGAGGGATATCATTCTACACATTACATTCATTGGGAGCAACGTACGACGTATTACCATCGGGATAATCAGCAAAACATGGACATCACAAGCAGCTAAATTCGCTTTCTATTTGAACTTTGACCCGCCATAACCTTGTTATTACTGGAGCTCTGCAGCTAGGATTTCACAGGTGTACTATACTCGTCACTAGCTTCAATTTAAGGTACCACTTGATGAGCAACTCGAGTCCTAACTTCGGGTACTTTACTTGTGAGTAGTCTGTCTGGAGCCATGGGGAGGTAGAATCCAATATGACTGCCAATACAAGTCATTTCTAGTGAAGAAGCAACCACAGCTTCGGAGGTATTGCACCTACAGCTATGATTTGGGTGTCAAATTGTACGATTTTCTGGTCAAAATGATCAACAAGTGATGGTGACAACCTGGGTGAATGTGACCGTCTTGTGTCATGCAATGGGAAAATCAATTAAGCCTGCTGAGTCATTATTTCAATATTGCACCCAGAATGGTGACCACCGTCTTGGGCCACTGGGAAGGGGAATCTAATATGGCTGCCGAAACAAGTCATTTCTAGCACGTAATCATTATGGTGGAGCGTCAAATTAAATCTGTTTCATATCGACTTGTAATAGCTGCCAAAAGTTGCCTTTGGTGATAGTTAGTGAATGAGCAAAATTTAACAAATGTCGGTTAATATCTTGAGAAGGCGCTGCTGTCGCAAAGTTTTTTTTATTATTACCTTAGTTTCACGGTTATATCATGGAAAACAATCTTTTAACTAATTTGTTTCCCTGTATTTTACTGCTAAGAGACATCTATGTATTAAGAACATATTAAATACTTAACAAAAAAAAATCGGGCGATATATGTTAGCATTTTGATGGGGGCGCTGCATCTTTTTGTAAAAAAAAAAAAAAAAAAAAAAAAGAGCGAAAAATTGCGAAATTCAAATCGACTTTATTTCAAGTGAACGCTTAATACGAATAAATCTGAATTTGCACAAAATGATCCAAAATCTAACATACAAGTGTGAAATTGCAAACTTGTTACATAAATGAAATGAAATTACACAAAAATTTAATATAAAAATTCTGATATTATACTCACAAATGTACACCTACACAATTCAAACATTACAAAAACTTAAAATTTAACAGTTGGAGCTCTTTTTACAAATGGTTTGTAATCCTTTTTGGATTCAATAGTCCTTGTGCCAGACATGTTATTGGTATAAAATGGGGGGACGTGATGAAACTTTCAGCACTTGTTCACTGGCATGTATAAAGCACGCACGAAAATATGTTATGGACATCCCAAAAATGTAGCTATCCAAGATGGCGGCCGACGCTATTTATTAATTTCAACGTATCTCGGCTCTGAGTTATCCGATTTGGATCATTCTTTTTTAAATTAAAGATAATTTCTTTAACTTTAATTTTAATTAACAGCAATATTTTCATAAATCTAATATATTTTTGTTAAATTTAAAAATGTGGATTTTAACCTAAATTATTTTATTTAATATTTTTAAGTATATTTAGTTTTAGTTTTTTAAGTGAAATTAAAAAAAATAAAAATAAAAAACGTTTACTCACAATTCTTTTCTTACTTAAGGACTTATGAAGAAACGATATTTTTAAATGAATATATGTTTTAAAAAAATGCTTCTGTGCCGCGGTGGTTCAATGGTTTAGCGCTCACCTCTGATGCAACAGATGGTCGGTTCGACCACTACTCATGTTATATGGATTTTGTGGTGGACAAACACCGTGTGCGTGGTTTTTCACGGGGTTCTCCCGTTTCCTCCCAGTTTCATTATTCCACCAATTCATCTCATCATCTATCCGGTCTGAGCCAAAGTTGCCTAAAGGTCTTAAAATTAAATTCAAAAGATTCTGCTTCTAATGTAGACTTATAATTGAAGAAAAGGGCAATAATATAGGAGAAACTGGACCTAAGAAATCACTACCAATAAAAAGTTTGGTTTTCTGTTCTACTGTACAAACAGGTTAAGACAAGTAAATGCAATGTGAAAGTTGTTAGAAATTAACTGAAATTACTTGATATTGGCCAAAGTGTCTCAGAAATTTATTAAGAAGTAGCATCATCTGTAATAAGGTCTCATTCAGGTCAGGCTGTGACAGTGTAAGTGCATTTGTAGGACAAGGAAAGATCAAAAGGTTTACTGGAACAGCACAAAATATGTCACAACATTCAAAAGCATAGGAATCGAGTGAACTGTTCCAGATGAGTTATTCAAGACAATTGGAAAGTTTACTTGTGACATGTATTCCAAGAAAATAAAAATTGGAAGTGCCAATGATCTGCGATAAAATTATTTACATCCAAAGGCGGGTGAAGTCGATAACTACCATCGTGCAAGGATACATTTGAACCCGCAAATTTCCAGATAGGGATTTAGATACGAAGACTTGGAAAATACTCTTAAGTATACCAGAGGATGAAGAACATGAATGGAGAAAGGAAAGCGAAGGAAAGCTATGCATCAATTGGATCGCCCGAGCATCTGCACCAGAAACTATTGTACTTGCCATCCTGCTTTGCAGTTGTTACAGAAATATGCAGTAATTACTCTGGTTCAGCTCATCGGTTAGCGCATTATTGCTCTTTTCTTCAAATACAAGCAGTGTCTTTTGCAAAATAATTTACTTATCTAAAAATAGTAGTTTTATAACATACATTTAAATAAGAAAATATTATTCATAAAATTTCCGGCATACAAGAAACCATATCGTGGGAGTAGTTATAGTCCATTTATAATGCGTTAAATGATTAAGGATTTTAATATATATATATATATATAAAGGTAAATTTATGAGAAAATGAAGGAAAATACTTACAGTTTATAGTTTCGTATTAGGTCACACACACATATCCACATATCTTAAAGTCACTGCGATATTTCGTGCACACAGTTCCACGTTTTCAAGTGTAGAGGAAGAAAGCGTAGTGCACGTGTTCACAAAGTACAAGATTGAAGAGACAGTGGCGAAACATAGCGGACGATGCATCAAACTTGGACAACAACTGACTGCGGTAATGCGTAGATTTCCGGAACTTGGAATAATAATAACTGTATAGTGTGTACCAGGCTGGGATCGGGGATGGAAATGTGTTGAAAATGCAGAGGAAAAGGGAAGTTTAGAGTTATTGAAGGATATATTTTCGTGCTTAAACCATGAATAAAGGCATTCTCCCACAGACGGTGTGTAGAGGTGCTAGTCGTAGGGGGTAAAATGTGGATTATGGCAACAAGGAAAGATAGATCAAAATTGGTATTGTGAGGCTCGGTGTGCAAGGAAACTGGGGCGTCTGGTTTGTTGATAGTACAGAAGTGACGATGGTTATTAATACGAATGTTGAGAGCACAACCTGTTTCCCCACATAAAAGGCATCACCGAAATTGCAGGTTAGAATTGATTTAAATCATATCTGTAAACATAAAGGTTAAACGAAGTAGCATCGAATAATATTAATACTGAAGAGCATTGTAACAACTTTCTTACTAGCAATATATTTCAATTATAATTCAGGCATTTTTTAAACAATATGCACCTGTAGAAATATCATCAAAAGCAAAATATAAGTGCCAGACATCTATGGACGATTAGTTTAATAAATTAAAACACGATATTTCTTATCCTAATGGAAATGTTATTAAAATAAGTTTATTAAATGTCTAACTGTCTAAGATTTATATACTTTGATGTAAACAATATGTTTTGTTTGAATTATTTTCCCAGTATTTTAAAATAATTTATCTCCAAAAATTGTTACCGTCTTTTCTGTCCACTTTTAGTAACTAGATATTTGTGGCGTGCTCATAGATTATCGCATCTCTGAGGAAAGTTCCGTTTCAAGGAGAACGGCTGAGATGTGTAAAATTATTCTATAAAATTATAACACAATTACTGATTTCTAAAGTAGAATATTGTTCATCATACTGCCGCGCTGCTGAGAAAAAGGAGCAAAAATATGGTGTCGATATTGTCATATAAAAGAAAAGACGGTACTAATTTAAGCAAACGTAAAATAGAAGTATATAATTAATGATATCTATGGATGATTAGTAAGATGAACATACATTATTTTTAATACCTGCTATTCTAATTAATATTTCTCTCTCAGTTTTCTGGAATAGTGTCAGGTGTTTTGTGATAATTGGTAATTTCTGGAACATCTTACCATTTCGATTTATCCCATTTGTAAGTATTCTTAGTGTCCAACGGCTTTCTCAGTTCTTCTGAGTATGACTTGGAATAACCTTGACGATTTGCTGGATGATTCCCTTGAAAAATGCACAGTTTAGCTGAAGTAGCAGTATTTTGAGTTTACAGCCCTTTATAATAGTTTTTTTTAAAACTTTTTGTACTATTGGACCGGCAAACTATAGAGATAAACTTTCAAGGATCAGGAAGATCCTACCAAGTTTGATATTTCTTTCGCGTTCAAAAGATATCAGAACATCTTAAGATTGCAGTGTTTTTAAGAAGGAAATATAAACTAGGGTGACCATTCACCACCGGTTTCCAGAGAGTTTCCCCGAATTAAAGTCTCCCCGCTCTGAAGAATTTTGTTGTTTCATATAGAAAGAAATATTTGGAAAAACGACTTCTGTCTAGGGCCATCGGACCTACTCTTTTCAGGGGTCCTAATTTTGTATTCTCTACTTTTTCGCTAAATCCTTAAAATGTACTACTTTTGTTATTTTCTCTTTAAAAATCACATTTGGAATTTTCTGATTGACTTAATGTTCTGTCATTTCTAAACTCCAAATTCAAATAGTATAGATAAAAAGTATTAACATTAAAGGAATCTTTCATGTAGTGGTAAGGGGAAACAAAAGTAGCCAAATTTACTGTTAAACCGAAGGAGAAGAGGAAATATCACGATTCTACCCGGTATCACTGAAAAATTGTCATCTTAATTTAAACTCTAATCTCAGTTTTGAGCTGTAGAAAAATATAAAATAAGCGTCAAAAAATTAAACATGTTAATATGCCGAGAACCTGCACACTAGTTTCGCGGACCGGTGGATGAAAACCACTACTTTATCAAATATCCTTGTAGTACACATTTTAAATATCTCTGTAGGTCGTGCAGGTTTCCTGTACGTGCTTATTTGTCAACAGAGGTAACACTGGACGATCAGGATGGACGACCGCTTAAGAAAATAGTGTTTTCTATAATAATTTGTAATAACTTTCTATGTATAACCTTGTACAGTACCTATGTTAACACAACTTAAGATTTCTAAAGTTCAAGAACTTCAAATGCATTTAACACGTTAATCAATGACCCCATGTTAGTTTAGAAACACAAAGAATGATGTAAATGTAAGAATGGTTTCAATGGTTTAAGTGGATAGCAAAGGTTGAACAAAACAGGTTTAAACAAAGTTAAGCTTGAATAGTATATTTAGTATTTCAATTATATCTTATGCGATTGTTTAAACAATGTGTCCTTATAGTAAATTCATCTAAACTTAAAGCAAAGGAAGTTCTGGACATCTATTGGGAATTAGAAGAATGAAAAGAAAGCTCATTTTATAATGACTAATCCCAATGAACATTATGCCAATATGAACAGTCTAAATGTTCAAGATCTCGATTCCTCTGGTAATTAATGCCATTTCTTTCATTCATTTCCCCATTATTTTAGAAGAAAGAAGCTATTTCGAAAACTTTATGATACGTTTCACTCGTTTTGATAAATAACTGCGCTTTCAACTGACAGAAAAAAATCATCAATGCCATGTGCGGTCACAAATGGCTAAATGGTTCACTTTCTTCCTGAATATTGGAATTTTAGTATTGTTGTTTTCAGATAAAAGAAATACAAAATCACTCATAACATCTCGTTGGCAAGGAATTAGATAGTTCTGAAGAAATAGACAGTTTACTTATGTTTCTCCCCTAAAAACGTTGACAAATAACATCATAGTTGTGTGCACAGTTGTAAAGGTAAAAAAAACCCCGTGGAATTAAGTTTGTTTCCAATTTCTAGAACAAATGAAAAAAAACTGTTTAAGTATAGCATGATGATATTTGTACTAATTCTCTTCATTAAAAGAAATTTAATGAGAACGAGAACAAATGAAGATCAGATGAAAAGAATATGCTTACTCCATATTATAGATTATACAGGAGACCATTTTAAAAGTTCATAACCAACATTACATAAACCTACACATGAAATGAAGATTTGCTTGTTACGCACGGACAATGCATATTCTCTTGCATAATAATTTGTTAGAGAGGCTCCTGAACGAGCACGCAGATGGCACTTTCACCTCAATTGTGCAAAACATGGACACAATACAATCTTTCCCTGTGGTCTAGATTTATGGTAAAAGAAAATAAACAAAATAATCTCTGAAGCAGAGATAACATATATAAACAGTATTTTTATATTGAAAGAAGTAGGCTTTCGGTAACTAATTGCATTCAGTTTTTACATTTTAACACACTGCATATTCTTTGGTTTTATAATTTATAATATGAAAACTTAAATCTTCAAGTGCATTTAGTTTGTAAATGATGATACCGGTATATTAATATTTAAGTGCATTTTGAAAAAAGTCCTCAAGTGCCTTTCCAAAAACTAGGTAAACAAAATGATGTAGACTTAAAGTTTGTTTCAAAATCTTAGAATAAATGAAAGCAAAATTAATTCTATAATAGAGTTTAAGGACGTTTCTACTAATTCTCCTCGTTAAAAGAAAGTTAAGGAAAACTAATACAATTTTAAACTACACACAAATTAATCGGAAATCTGAAGGAAACTAATAAGTTATAAACAGCATTTCGATGTGATGTAACACTTACAATAAGTGGGTGTTCTATAATTACTGGTAATGAACTTAAATATTTATCGTATATATAACACAGCGTATAACCTTAGGTGTAGGTTTCCAGAAATTCATGTATTTAAGCCTAGGTCCTCACCAGAAATTCATGTATTTAAGCCTAGGTCCTCAGGTTCATTTTTCTCGTTAATCAAGAAACCACGATATTAGTTTTTAAGTGGCCTTTCAAAACACATGCGTACTCAAAGCCGTCAAAAATAATTTATGAACAATGAATGAAGAATGATATGAATGTAATAACACAATAGTGAAATATATATACTCGGTGGACGTGGAAGCTAGAATGAAGGGCTTCGAACAATATTAACTTCGAATAGATTTGTAGCATATTTATAACCAGCACAAGTGTTTCATTTAGAACCAAACCATTATTAGGTACTATGCACCCGTAACATATGTATTGAAAGTAAAATAGTATAAGTATAAGACATCTATGAACTATTAGTTGAATAAACGTAGCGTTATTACATATCACAATCAGCATTTCACTAACATAGTTTACATGTATTAAGAAATATTCCGTGAAATCCTAATATGATTACTGATTTATGAAAGTAGAATATTCTTCATCATACTATCATACAAATTGTGGGAATAAAAAGCAAAATATGTCATCATTATGATCATCACCATTAGTGAAATTATAATAGTTTGCATCCATCCACTTCCTCTTTCCCTTCTTCTCCTCCTACTTTATTAATATCATGTTCCTCACAACTCTCTTTCAACTATTTACTATTTTAATTAAAGAACCGCTTTATTTGTTATAACAAGAAAAATAGCACCTGCAAATGTAATTCTTCCGAAGACTGCAGCTCCCCGTTTATTATTAAGGCATCCCTAGATATTTATTAAATACAGTTAGCGAGTGCCCACAGACTTGTCTCACTCCTATTATATTTGTTATGCCACATAGCTCTCTATTTTTACCCTCATTTTGTGACTTAAATGTAGAAATCCTTATGAGTTCAATTATTTCATTCTACACGTACTTCCTGTAACAATTGTATTGGAATACACCAATTTATCAATTATCACGATCAAATGCCTTCTAAAAATCAACAAATGTTACGAATAGCTCCAAAATTTATATTCTGTTTATCGATTGTTCTTAACAAACAGTGCTCCTTGTTTTCTTTCCTTTTCGAGATTCAAATCGTTCCCCTTCTGCATTCGTTCTACTGTCCTATGCTGTGATATAAGAAAAAGGAACCTACTTTTCGTAGGACTAAAATTCAGAGCAACCTTATGACTTGTGAGATTCTTTAACCGTTTAATCATGACTTAAAATTTAGCATAATGTTTATGCAATTTTGAGATCCATCTATTAACTCGAAAATCTTCATTCTTTGTTTCACATAAATAACATAGAATATATCTAGAAATATTAGACAGAAAACGGGGCTGGGACTTTTTAAGCAATCTGGGCAACCCAATAAAGACTATTGGCTATTTGTTCTCAACCAAAAGTTCAACACCATCCACTCTAGAGCTGGTCCCGTGACCCGTTTCAGCTCTGGCACGTATGCTTTTCC
The DNA here is from genome assembly GCA_022664845.1 of Lepisma saccharinum. Lineage (NCBI taxonomy): Eukaryota > Metazoa > Arthropoda > Insecta > Zygentoma > Lepismatidae > Lepisma > Lepisma saccharinum. Next base: position 74,739 of record JAGDQP010000145.1, read on the forward strand.
ATCTGTTTCTCCAGCCGTCATTGCTTGCTTGTTTTTTCCATAGAGTCGCTGCCATTTCTCCTGTTCCTACACCGGGATTGTACCATTCTACCATCTCCATGGAAATATGCACTTTCGAACAATCTATTAAAGTTATTAACGATAGTTATCCTCTCCATAGTTATTTCCTTTACGAAGCCATTTTGAAAATAGATTTCAAGAAATTATAGCAATGACATTGTGTGGCAAATCAGTGCTGTAAAAGGATGTTTTTCTTTCTTTCTTTCTTTCTTTCTTTCTTTCTTTTGTGTAGGACAACTGATAAAAAGTAACAGAAAAATAAACTCATTTTATTTAATCGTAATTAAGACATCGTATGCTGGTCCTTTCTAGTATATCAATCAGAATGCTCCTCCTACTGCCGCATTGGTACACTTGATCAATTGTTCCTTCATCTTCAAAGAGATATTTAGCACGATTTCAAACCCCAATCCGTTTTAACATGGAAACATATTAATTTCCT
>JAGDQP010000145.1:82217-101671 GCA_022664845.1 Lepisma saccharinum
TCACGGTTCCTATGTATAGGGGCGATATGGAGCAAGTGATGAAAGTTATCGGTGGATAAAAATATAAATCTTATCCATTGTATTTCTTTTACCTTCTTGGAGTTTTCCGAAGAAAAGATTTGTTACCGTTAAATGCCCAATCAAATGCCGGTACTAAAATAAATATGTTTTAATGTAGCTGGTTTGTCTCTGAAAAAGTCCTAATTTATAGGAAAAGTGCGTTTCACGTTATTCGAAAAATGAGAAGGCAGAACGTGCAAGTGGAGCACTCGACGCCGCGAAGGAGAAAAAGTAGTGTAAAACGTCGGTAAAAGTTTGTCGTTTGTAACCATATGAGTTGCGGTACCTATAGGAGGAGGTAGGTTGCAATGAAATAAAATTGTATAAAACTTTGAGTTCGCCTCTTCATGGAACGACTTACACAGAATTTGAACGATCCTTTAAAGAACTCATTTTGAACGCAATTCACCGCTAGATGAAGATATTTTCTTAATGTCTAGTTGTGTCCTTGTAATAACCGGAGAAGCTGTCGTGACCATTGGGAAGAGTTTTCTCTTTTCTGTTAGCGTTAAACGTGAAGAGCATCCCATTTGTTCAGGTGTCCAGAGGGTCTTGACGGACGTTGAAAATCCGCTGCTGCAAGTCACTTCTATATAATGAACGCAAGCTTTGTCTAGTGGAATAAGAAATGTCTGAAAGTCTTCTATGCCAAATGGGTGTAGCCAAGTGTGGCCCGTTTGCTAGTTACTTACGTTAGGCTTGTGAGCGGCCGAGAGACGTAACTTCGGCTTGTGAATCTACTGGGGAGGAGACCCCTTATTGCCTCTAATAAGGATTAAGGGAACCGACCGGGTAGTATTCTTTGTGGGAGTATAAATCGTGGCTCGATAACCAATTACTTACCTTGTGTTTGTGATAGGCCGGGGAGGAGTTAGTCTTCAGAGTTACAGGATAGGCTTGGTGTTAATACCTGTATGGCTGACTAGCTTCATCCGATGTTTCCAGCGTCTTCATCTGTTTGTTTGTCCAATAGCAAGGTTTGCAGGCGCTGCTAGTCTTCAGAGTTACAGGATAGGCATGGTGTTAATACCTGTATGGCTGGCTGACTAGCTTGTATTTGTAAGTGGCACTTCTTTGCTAGTTTTATACGTACTAGAACGCTGTAGAGTTGAATCTCAAATGTGGAGATAGCGATCTGAAATGTCTCTTGAAGCGATAGTCAAATCGAAAGAATGGTGCGGTGGTCGTTGAAAGAGCTGAGCTTCGGCCGCCGTCACTACTGTCTGGAAGCGGAGGGGCTAGTCTGCAGAGTTACAGGATAAGCTTGGTGTTAATACCTGTATGGCTGACTAGCTTCCTTGAATAAGGATGATAAAAACGGAACAAAAGACCATTAGCCACGAAGGCACTAGTAAGGTACACAGTAAAGGCTGCCTTGTATCACAAGGTGCGGTGTGCTTTCTCTAGTGTCGGGCATAGTATAATGGCTGAATATAAAGATCAATGCAAAACATTTCTTCTTTGCCACGTTTTGAACGCACTACTACGCTGTATCTCAAATGTGGAGATAACGACTTTCAACAGTCGAAAAAAAAGATCTCAATACAAAATAAACGATTGTGGTAATCGTAAGACGATTGTGGCAATCGTCTGTCTTCCGAGTTAAAGGATACGTTTGGTGTTAATACCTGTATGGTTGACTAGATAATTGTATATGTGGAGATCGCGGCATGAAATGTTAGTCTGTGGAGCAAAGCCGAAATCATCTAAACAGCGTTATTTTTGTCGAACGTTTGCGCCGGTCTTGGTCGGTAAGCAATGGAACTCCACTTTGTCGAACAGTTCCCTGGTTGATCCTGCCAGTAGTTATATGCTTGTCTCAAAGATTAAGCCATGCATATCTCAGTGCAAACCAAAACAAAATGAAACCGCGAATGATACTTTCAGAAGGTTTTTTGGTGACCCCATCAGTATTCTACTGGTGGTCATGTGCAAGGGAACCTTCCTTGACCGGAAAGTGTATCTCTTGTGATCATGGGCCATTAAGCTGGAAACTGTGTGTACTTGGACTTTCGTTATTAACGATTGTCTGAAAGTTTCAAAGAGGATTCGTCTCCGACTTATCCACAACAAAAAAGAAACTGTAAAAAAGATCTCAATAATGATATTCGACTTGCAGCACCGTCTATCAGCAAATCTCTTAGAGAGACTTTGCACTTTTGTAGAATGCAGTTTCGTTGAATCTCAAAGGTGGAGATAGTGACTTCTAAGTTCAGAAGTCGAAAAGAGATCTTAGACCAAATCTCTGAAGAACATAGCTGGAGACGCAACATTTGGTCTAGATTGGCACTTTGTGGTTTTCCTAGATCCGTGACAGTGCTTAAATAAGAAGCACGGAGAGGATTCGTCTTGTTGGCTAGACTTATCCTCATGAACTTTATGGAACTTGCCGAATATCGTGGAAATAATTTATGGTGTGGCTACTTGCAAGGGTCTTTATGAACCCTAATTGATACCACCCAAATTGCACTGAGGTGCAAAATGTAGAGGATCTCGTTATCCTCAAGATACTAAAACCGGTAATCTACCTCCTGAGAGATAGCGTATTCCAAGTGAAAACGTAGCAAATAGACGATGGAGGGGCGGCATCGTCAAGAAGCGCTAGTCTTAAAGCCGAGTATACCTTGTATGGCTGACTAGCTTGAAGGTATCTTTAATTAATAAAAATGCCTAAGACCATTAGCCACGAAGGCACTAGTAAGGTACACAATAAAAACAACCTTGTGTCCTGGAGTGCGGGCGCTTGCGTCCGCGGAGAAGGGTCACAAGGGGGTGGTGTGCTTTCTCTAGTGTTAGGCCTGGTTGTGTTAATGGCTTGTATGTGTGAGGTCAGAAACCAAGTGGGTAAGGATCCAAATACAATGAGACATAGTCTCCTAGCAAGGTCTTTTTTTCAGAGTCTTGTATGGTTTTTAGTAAAGTTGAATGTGACACAAGGGTTCTTGTGTGTGTGTGAACCATCAAGAACTCCAAAGTTGATGTAACGATTCCAATTGGAATCTTAGTTTTGCTACTAAAACCGGTATATACTAGTTTTATCTCGTGTGGAGGTAGTGGGTGGAATACACATTACAATCCATGGGATTCGTCCAAGACGTATCCGCATTTCAAAGGCTTGTTCGTATGGACCGTAATTAAAACCACGAATTTAATCTATCTCTTGAAAGATAGAAGTTTCTCGAACGCACTACAACGCGAAGTAGTTTTGAACACAATGTTCTCATTATCTTAAGGTAGCTAAATGCCTCGTCATCACTTTAGTGACGCCTAATTATAAAGCCATATAAACTTTGAACGCACATTGCGAATGATACTGGCAGTGAAAGGTTTTTTGGTGACCCCATCAGTATTCTACTGGTGGTTATGTGCAAGGGAACCTTCCTTGACCGGAAAGTGTATCTCTTGTGACCATGGGCCATTGGGCTGGAAACTGTGTGTACTTAGACTTTCGTTATTTACGATTGTCTGAAAGTTTCAAAGAGGATTCGTCTTAGACGTATCCACAACAACAACAAAAAAAAAAAGAAACCGCATAGAGGACATAACCTCAAGAGAACATTGTTGTTTCGAGACTTCTTCAAGTGTTTTTTTGGGTGGTCTGGGTGTCCGGTCCTTGGACCTACCTCAAGGACGTTATGCCGATGATGCGGGTTGGCAAAGGTGTTTTGAGAGGGACCACAGTTGTCTCCCAACGTGGGGAGAGCACATCTTTTGGTTTCCTGCGGAGGCATTTTTCCGTCCCGTATGGTCACGGGGCCGCGGGGGCGTGAACGGGGCTCACGCCCCAAAAACCGTTGCTTAAAATTCCGGTACCGCTTGTACGGCTACCAAAGGCAGCGACCAATCCTAATACAACCCTGAACGGTGGATCACTTGGCTCGTGGGTCGATGAAGAACGCAGCTAGCTGCGTGACTATATGTGAACTGCAGGACACATGAACATCGTCGTTTCGAACGCACATTGCGACTCAGGATCCTTTTCCTGGGTCACACCTGTCTGAGGGTCGGCTTATTATACTGGCAGTGAAAGGGGTGACCCCATCAGTATTCTACTGGTGGTCATGTGCAAGGGAACCTTCCTTGACCGGAAAGTGTATCTCTTGTGACCATGAGCCATTAAGCTAAACACTGTGTGTACTTGGACTTTCGTTATTAACGATTGTCTGAAAATTTCAAAGAGGATGGTAGGATTCTTTAGGAATTCCTACAACCTATTCCAATTCCTTAAGCGTCTGGTCTTTGCTATGCTTGGGACTAATATGGTTCTGAACGTTCCATACCCAAGTCTAGTGAGATAAAGCTGTGATGGCGCAGGCGTTTAGGGTCAACTGTAGCGTCTCTGGCGCACTCAACCTCAGATTAGGTGAGATTACCCGCCAAATTTAAGCATATTAATAAGCGGAGGAAAAGAAACTAACTAGGATTCCCTTAGTAACGGCGAGCGAACAGGGAAAAGCCCAGCACCGAATCTCGCAGTCTGTGCCGGCTGTTGAGAAATGTGGTGTTAGGGAGGGTCGATTCTCCCGAGTTCTGGGGTGAGTCTAAGTCTCTCTTGAATGGAGCCACGGCCCAGAGAGGGTGCCAGGCCCGTGAGACCGTCTCAGTTCTCGGGAAGACCTCTCCTCAGAGTCGGGTTGCTTGAAAGTGCAGCCCTAAGTGGGTGGTAAACTCCACCTAAGGCTAAATATTCCCACGAGACCGATAACGAACAAGTACCGTGAGGGAAAGTTGAAAAGAATTTTGAAGAGAGAATTCAAGAGTGCGTGAAACCGTTCGTGGGTAAACGGATGGAACTTCAAACCTGAATTAGAGATTCAGGGAGTAATCTTACAGCTTTCTATTCAGGTTGATCTTTGGTCCAATTGGAGCAAGGACGCTTGGGTAGAGTTCGGCTGTTTGGGAGCGCCCGCATTTCTCCCTTTTGGGACGTCATGACTCGTTAGGTGCCGGTCTATGGTGCGAGGTGGAGCTTGCCTCTGTAAATAGGGTGAACCTTCGATTTCCCTCGAAACCTCGATACAAAAAGTTGAAGACAATTATTACTATGATGTTCGTTTTTTTTCAGTTGCTTGTTCTTAGTCGTCTTTTCTTATTCTTCAGAGTTCTGTTGATGTTAGGGGCTTTTACCCTTCCTGTATGGTTCAATAACAAAGCTACACAAGGATTAGTCACAGATATACTTGGATGACTTCCTGGATAGTTAGTTAATTTCTTAGTTATTTGACGTGCTAAACCATGACTCGTTTCTGTAGAGTATCCCAAGCGGGATTTGAACCAGGATATCGTAATGTAGTAGGACCATCAATAACATTTTAAATATTCCTCAAGATAACACAAAGAAACTCATACTATTCTTAGTCAATTCGATTTTTTTATGCATGACTAAAAAGAAAAGCATACGACGCGCTCTCTTTCTTTCTAAATTCTTTTTCTTTACACATAATTGTACAAAACAGTGAAGAAAAAGTATTATGTTCAACTTATTTTGGATGCTTTTTCTTAGTCGTCTTCTCTTATTCTTCTGAGTTTTGTTGATGTTTGGAGCTTTTTCCTTTCCTATATGATTGACTAGCTTCAATAACAAAGCTGTACGGAACACAAGAATTAGTCACATATATATACTAGGTGCCTTCCTGGATAGTAAATTTCTTAATTCTTTCACGTGCTAAACCAACACACGATTCAGTAGAGTAGCCATAGACACAAGCGGGATTTTAACCAGGATATCGTATTGTAGTAGGACCATCAATAACATTTCTATTATTCCTCATGATAACACAAAGAAAATTATACTTTTCTTAAATAATTCGAATTTTATTTTATGCATAACTAAAACAAAAAGCATGCGACGCGCTCTCTCATACACAGTTCCTTTATAAATTATATTTCTTTTTAGTCTTTCTTATACACAAAATTGTACAAATAGTTGAAGAAAAGTATTTTTTGTGATGTTCGACTTATTTCGGATGCTTTTTCTTAAGCTCTACCAAATCTTCCTAATGTGTTTTCTGCAAGCAGTTCTGCACTTATCGTTACAAGGTAGTCTAGATTTTAGGATATATTTATTACTTAAAGAAAGGCGTTATATATATAAAAAATATATATGTATAATCCGTCGCTGTCCAAAATAATCGTTGCAGGAAATTTTTTTTAAAATCGCGATGAACCATTGTGATTTAAATATGTAAATAGCTATTGTAACTAGTAATAAAAGGTTAGTTTACTTCGAATATGTCATAAAATGTAGCTTCAATTCCTAGCTACTCACGATCAAAGTAGAAAACGCACATTTCGACACAGCTTCACTAACGTTTAATCAAGAACTGCATTATGGGAAATGTATACTGAAGAATAATTACAAAACGGAATTGAAGCAGGGATGATGACAGGAACATTTCTATCAATAAAGACACCTCGGACGGAGAAACAAACAAACAAAAAACAGATGTTGCTAAGTTTTACACTTGCAGAGCTCCCCCCTTCATCTTAACCAAAATCTCCCTTTGGCGTCCATATGGATCCTCCCTCAGCAATGGTTTGCCTCATTTATTGTAACCTACTCTTGGTCATACACCTACATAGAAAAATTTCGTTTCTCCGGCTTCATTGGTTTGAATATCGGGTTTTGGGCGTGATTTTCTAAAATGTTATTATTTTTTTCTAAACTATTCGTTACAATGCATCTAGTGCCAAATAATATATCTCTAGTTCAAACTGTGGTGTTGAAAAATGGATTTTTAGGTCCGCCATTTTGGATCCAAGATGTCATTTTTGGATACATTGGGTATGTACCTGCAACTGTTAATGTAGGTTCGAACCATTTTTTTTAAAAATCTAGCCTTTTAGGCTGTGAATTCTATACAACAATGGATTTGGCGACCGATTTTGGATCCAAGATGATGACTTTCAAATTATCTCTTCCCCCCTCCTTTACCTACTCATGGTACCAAATAGCATCACATATGCACCTTGTTTAACATTTACAGATTCGCAACCAAATAGCATCACAGATGCGCCTTGTTTAACATTTACAGATCCTCCACCAAATACCATCACAGATGCGCCTTGTTTCAGACACACAGAAGCGCCGGTTTTGTTCATAGGAGAACTTAAGTCACAGAAGCGCCTTATTTTAACATTTACAGATACGCCGCCAAATAGCATCACAGATGCGTCTTGTTTCAGACACACAGAAACGCCAGTTTTGCTCATAGGGGAACTTAAGTCACAGAAGCGCCTTATTTTAACATTTACAGATCCGCCACCAAATAGCATAACAGATTCCCTTGTTTCAGACACACAGAAGCGCCGGAAGTAACTTGAGAAAAGAAATTTCGCCCGACTTGGACATAAGAGCCATTGAAAGAAAAAAGGTGTTTCTAGAAATGTCGCTTGACGGGAGACAAGCGCGACAATGCCGGTGTGAGAATGTCCCTCGGTAACTTTTCAACTTTCAGTATTTACTTTATTTGTCGTTCGATTTTCATTATTTTTGAATATGTTGCATTTCTCTATGCACCAAACAGTTTCATATAACGAAATTTGAAGAAACTGAAAAAAAGTTTTTTGGATTTTTTTCGATTCGTCGTTCGATTTTGACAATTTTTGAATATGTTGCATTTCTCCATGCCCCAAACCTTTTGATCGCACGAAATTTGAAGCAAGTAAAATTTTTTTTTTCGATTTTTTCAAGAAGAAAATATACTTTTCTTTAGTCTGATGATTTTCTTAACTTATGGATATTTTCTTTATTTGTGGTTCGATTTTGACAATTTTGAATATGTTGCATTTCTCCATGCCCAGAACAATTTCATAGAACAAAATTTGAAGAAAGTGAAAAAATTTTTTTTTTCGATATTTTCCCTCTCCTGAAGGAAAGAGTACCACAACTTAAAAAAAAGATATTTGCATCCATTTTGCATATGTTGTATGCATAGTTCCATCTAACAAAGCTAAAAAAAGCCCCCCCAAAAAGTTGATATAACGTGTCAGACAAAGTTGCTAGGATTCGATGGATATATCGATGAAAAGTTCTTGATGTCCTCAAACATTGAACGTTAATAAATCTCTTTTTCAGACCTCTTCCAACGATGAAATATTGTACAGTGACGTAAGTCAGGTGATCCTACAACAGTTATATTTTGATATGCAGAAAAAACATACCTACCGTTCAAACCAAGAGCACAATTGCATTTCTTGAGGTGGGGGGGTCACTCTCTCACCATGGAAGAGGCAGCACTGTTTGGAGAAAGGAGAGAAAGTCTATACAATGCGTTTGACTACTACTACTGCTATGCATTACTTGCAAATAGGCAAAATGTTCTTAACTATATGAAAGGACAATGTATTTGAACTCACCCAGTAGTTGTCATCTTGTACACTGGATGGAAGTACACCATATATCACACACTATTGAGGAAAAAGCAACTTTTTATCAAGATGGCGTCGATAAATGGTACATTTTTGAAACCATGGAAGTGTAACAACAATGAAAGACGACAATGTTAAACAATAGCTAATGTTCAATGACATATAGATCTTCATGAAGGAACAGTGGATGATGTGTTCTATTGCGGAAGGAGGAGGAGGAGCATTCTGATTGATATACTAGAAAGGACCTACATACGATGTCTTATAAAAGACAAAATATATACTTTTTCCTCTTGAAATGATGATCGATGTTTCAAATGCAGTGGAGAGATGGTGGGTGAAACCAACTACAGCAACCACGCAAGGAGGCGAATGTCGGGATAGTAGCTTATAGCCAGACCGTGCCCCATCCGTCCGCCCATGGAGCTTTCGAGAGGTCCCGGGTTCGATCCCAGCGGCCGCCAACCATCTTGAGAAAAGTGTTTGCCAGGAATTTTCCTCAGTCCCACCAGTTAAATGCTGGGATGGCACCTTCCATATAGGCCCTGATCGATACCTTCCCCGAGTGTGGTAGGTTGCATTAAAAAATAAAAGCATTTTGTCCGTCCGTCCAAGAATGTCGTTCAACTTTTATCCAACTCTAAATTGCCGAACTCTTCCAACAACGATTTTTTTTAGCACAGCGACGTAAGTCGGGTGACAATACAATATATTCCACTGATATGCAGAAAAAATATCCCTACCGTTCAAACTAAGAACACAGTCGTTTTTTGTGTGGGGCTGGGGGTCAGGGACGACTAAGAAAAAGCATCGGAAATAAGTCGAAGATCATAATAATAATACATTTCTTCAACTTTTGGACCAATTTTGTGAATGGAAAAGTGAATTTGTAAAGGGAGCGCGTCTCATGCTTTTCTTTCGATTCATGCATAAACGAATGAAAACTTTGAACATGATGTTTCTTTGTCGTTCGATTTGCATCACCTTTGAATATTTTGCATTGCTCCAAGCTGCAAACCGGGGGAAACATCGACACCTGATGTAACTTGAAAAAGAGAAAATGAGTCGACCTCCTTCAAGCCAAGTCTGAAATTCAAACTTTATCTTTGAATAACAAAATGACGACTGAGGAAAAGCATCGGAAATAAGTCGAACATCATAATAATAATACGTTTCTTCAACGTTTTGACAAAATTTTATGTATGGTAAACTGAATCTCTAATTGGAGCGCGTCTCATGCTTTTCTTTTGATTCAAGCATAAACGTATGAAAACTTTGAATATGATATTTCTTTGTCGTTCGATTTGCATCATCTTTGAATATGTTGCATTGCTCCAAGCTGCAAACTGTGGGAAACATCGAAATTTGATGTAACTTGAAAATAAACATTTCACCTCTCTCCGGCAAAACAGCTGAAGCCGAAATCTATCCTGGCCGACATTTCATCTTTGAATATTTTCTTTATTTGTCGTTCGATTTTCATCATCTTTGAATATATTGCATTGCTCCATAATGCAAAAAAAATGAAACATCGAAACTTGAAGCAGTTTGAAAAAAAATCACCTCTCTCCAAAACAAGAGTTAATGGGTCTCTGAAATCTTTCCAGGGTGAATTTATAACGTTGAATATTTTCTTCATTTGTCGTTCATCTTTGATTTTCATCATCTTCGAATATGTTGCATTGCTCCATACTGCAAACAAGGGGAAACATCGAAACTTGAAGTAATTTGAGAAAAGCTAATTCGCCCGACTTGGACATAAGAGCCTTTGAAAGAAAAAAGTGTTTCTAGAAATGTCGCTTGACGGGAGAATGTGGGAATGTTCCTCGGTGACTTTTCAACTTTTAATATTTTCTTTATTTGTCGTTCGATTTTGACAATTTTTGAATATTTTGCATTTCTCCATACCACAAACAGTTTCATAGAACGAAATTTGAAGAAAGTTAAAAAACTTTTTCTCGATTTTGTCAAGAAAGTAATATTCTGGGTAAACTTCTTTAGTCTGATGATTTTCGTCACTTATGAATATTTTCTTTAGTTGTGGTTCGATAGTGAATATATTGCATTTCTTCATGCTACCAGCATTGTGGAACATGGAGATATCAAGTATGTTGAAAAAAAATCAACTATCTCCAAGCCTGTGCCGCCGAACTTTGAAATTTTCTCCTCAGTGAAGCTATAGGTTTGAATATTTTCTTTATTTCTCGTTCGATTTTCCTCATTTTAGAATATGTTGCCTTTCTCTATGCCCCAAACCTTTTGATCGAACGAAATTTGAAGAAAGTGAAAAAAAACTTTTTTTTCTATATTTTTCCTCTCCTGAAGAAAAGAGTACCGCAACTTTGATAAAAAAAGATATTTTCATGAATTTTGCATATGTTGCATGCATAGTTCCATCTAGCAAAGCTAAAAAAAGCCCCCCGAAAAAGTTGATATAACGTGTCAGACAAAGTTACTAGGAATCGATGGATATATCGATGAAAATTCTTGATGTCCTCAAAACATTGAACGCTAATAAATCTCTTTTCCAGACCCTTCCAACGATGAAATTTTGTACAGTGACATAAGTCAGGTGAAAAAAGCTTGAAAGAATTTGAAATGTCAGGGCCCCCAGAAAGTCCCGCCCTGAAGAGTGACCGCTCTCCAACTTCTACTTGCGATCTCCGCATGCACATGCACATGCACATGCAACTAAAGCATCTGTCGCGGGTGTGGATGCAACGATTTCTGTCTTTCGGAGACATTTACCGCGAATCGGAGTATGTAAAGAAAGAGGAAGGAAGGTGAAACAAGAAGATAGAGAAACGCGAGAAGAATTTTCCTGAAGAAGGCAAAAACCAGAATATGCATTGCTGTATATTCTGTAAAAATCCCTGTATCGGTTCTAACTAGATAGGTTACCTGGTAAACCACGCATGCTGCAAAGGGTGGGAAAACCCACTTAACAATCTGTGTTGAATCTAATCTGATCTGCATCCATGCACTGTTGTATCATGCAAACACACACTCAATCACACAGAACACACATGTGTATTTACAGTATCCATCATCTGTGGGTGAACCTGAAAAGAAACTAGGAGATCTAGACGGTCAATGATATGCAGAAGTTCACATTAAATTTTCCAATATTCGTCAATTTTTTTACATTTATTGGTAATAACACAGGAACAACATGAATTAGGTAAAATAAAGTTGGTAGTAATATATTGCGACCTTTTTTTTAATCATATTGGAAATTTATTATGGGCAATAGTTAACTGTTTAGGTAATTGGTAGTTTTTGATTATTCTCTGTTAGTTGTTTTAAGTGAGATATGTTACTTGAGCAGAGTTGATGAGTGATGGTGAGTTGTTATTATTATTGCTACTAATATTAATATTATTATTACTGTTTGTTGAGTGCTTGAGTGACTGCATCATTAATTTCTTAGATTATTGTTATCAAAGGGTTTGAATAAATTCGGATATTATTATTGGGTTATTTGACTGGGAATGTGATTAGCTTTTGCTTGAAGTAATGAGGTTCATTAGTTAAGAAAATGGATTGATAGAGAGTAATTTCTTGTACATTTTTGTTAGTTTTTATCGTAGTTTAGGTGGGTTGGGGTATAGTGCGTGTAACGGCCTTCTGTGTTTGTATCTGTATAAGACTTGGTACGAGCCTAGATCTGTGATGAGATTATTATCTACCGCGTTCAAGTTTTCATAGAATGTGATTGTGAGGTCCCTAATATGATCAAGAATGGTGTCAATGAAGTACCTTTGATGAAGGTCTGCCATGCGGGTGTACCGTGGGCACTTGGAAATTAGTTTTAATACTCGATTTTGAAAAGTTTGTAGTTTTTTCATGTGAGATTTCGCAGCAAAAGCCCAAGCAGGCGCGGCATACGTGAGTAATGGTCTTATTAACATTTTATATAGAGTGATCTTGCTCTGGGCATGTAGGCGTTCAGAGACAAGAAGACTTTTCAGTTGCGCTAACCGTCCGCTGGCTTTGCCACGTTGACTTTCTATATGTTTGTCACCGAACAATTTTCTGCCTAGGAGCACTCCAAGGTATTTCACTTGCTGTTTGTAGCGGATATCTGTGTTATTTAATTTAACATTCGGAATCTGAGTTTGGCGGTGTTTTTTTTAAAAAAAACGATGGATTCGCACTTAGTAACGTTAACTTTAATTTTCCATTTTTTGAACCAATCTTGGAATATGTGGCGTTGTACATATGTAATGCATTGACGTGGTTTTGTTGAGGAGGCATAAACGACAGTGTCGTCAGCGTACAGTGCTATGCTTGTATCCTGATGTTTTGGGATATCATTCATAAAAATGGAAAAGAGATATGGGCCTAGGATGGATCCTTGAGGTACACCTGCTTTGATTGGTCTGGAAGTGGATTTTTTGTCTTCCACTTGTACGAGAAAAGTTCTCGTCTGGCCCAGGTGATTTACGTGTTTTTAACTTCCGAATAATCTTTATGACTTCTTTCTTTTTTGTAGTGAACGGTCTTGCTGTAGGAACGTGAGTCAGGGCCTCTTGCACATTATTATTAACCAGTGCTTCGTGGTCTATATCTATTATTTCCCGATTCGGTTTGAATGATGATTCCAACGAATCGGCAAATACATTGGCTTTATCTGCAGGTGCGTAAACCAACCCATTATCGCTCTGAAGGGCAAAGGTTGGGGCGTAAGGTTTAGTCAAGGACTTAGTCAGTTTCCATATTGAATTATCGTTTGTACTTAGTTTTGAGATTTTTTCTTCCCATCTGTTCCGGTGAAAGAGGGTGATTTTTTCTTTTATTAATCTCTGTAGCTGGTTGATATGTGGTTTCAAATTTCTATTTCTGGTGCGCATAAGTTGCTTACGCATGTGATTTCGTAGTGAAATCAGTTCCAGAATATCAGGTGGAAGTTCGAATGTGGGTGAGCGTGGCAACGTGAGAGGGACGGATGTTTTGACCGACTCTTGTATAACAGAAGTAAGAATTTCTGCAGCTGTTTCCAGTTCGCCTATGGTTGTTAAGGCTATTTGATTAGGTAATCTGGATGATATTTCGTTACGAAGTTTGATCCAGTCAGCTTTTCTGTAATCAAATCGAGGTGTGATTACTTTTTGTTCAACCGCACGTTGCATAGTTATTATTACCGGGATGTGATTTGAATGAAACATTTTCCGTGCTTCTATAGTCAGGAAATGTGAGATGTTTCTGTAGAGTGCATAGTCTAGAACATCTGGAGTGTGTCTTACGTTATGTGGGTAGTGGGTAGGGTTAAACTGACTAAGTACTTGCCTTCTTGATGTTGATACGTAATCATACAGTGATCTACCATTTTTGTTGGTATGTATACTGCAGAAGTAAGGATGCTTACTATTAAAATCTTCTTCCATGAGGATGCTCTCACCTAGTCTTGCAATAGCATCAAGATCAGCAGTAGCTATCCTCCTGGAAGGAGTTAGATATGGTCCAACTAGTATTAGCGGTTTTTGATCAATGAATATTTTGATTGCAGTAGCCTCCATAGCCTGAAGGGCTGGAAGATGGATCAGCTGGTGCTTTACATCAGATCTAACTAACATTAAGGTACCCTGACCAGTTCCCACACCCTTTCTATCATTTCGGTGGCAAACATAGCCAGGAGTGTATATTTTCTTAGTAGGAGTTAGTTTTGTTTCACTAATGAACGCAATAGGTATTTCTTCTTTGTGTAGATAATCTATTAATTCAGTAAATTTTTCCTGAAATCCCATCACAGTTCCAGGCAAGTATCTTGAGGTTAATATTGTTATTATTATTGTGCCCCATAAGAGCTCATCAAGTTAATTAGGAATTCCATGAGGTCGATGAAGACAAGAAGCCTAGTACCTTTATACATATTTAAAAATGTTTTCAGGAATTTATTCTTGTCATTCAAAGTGAATTGACCTTTATTTAATTCTTGCAATTCCAAAGCTAATTTATTGAAGTTAATTTCTAGATTTGAAAATGAGTTAGACACTTGCAGTAATTTACATTCAGTGGCTTTATTATTAGTCTGAGTTGAAATTCTATTTACATGGCGGCTTTGTTTAGTTGGAGGTTTTGATGACCCTGTTACTGGTTTCACGTTGCGCTCGTAAGCTTCTGCAAGTTTACGAGCTCGTAGTTCGTCCTCTGTGTCCGAAAAGCTTTCGTGCCGTAGACGTGTGCTACGCCAACGTCTTGTCGTGGGAGAAATGGGAGGTGTGATGGAGGGCAGAGGTTCAAGGAATGAAGGTCCAGGTTGTGCTACAGGATTTTGTAATGGTTGGGAAGGAGATGAGATAGGTTGAGTTAGAGAGGGTTGCCGAGTCGGCGGAGTCAGGTCTCTGGGTTTGTTAGAGGCAGTCAAGGTTGAAGCTTTTGTCTGTTGAGTAGATTGTCTAGGCAGCGGAGTAGGAAGTTGTTGTCTGGGTGGAAGACGCCGGAAAGGAGGTTGTCGAGGAGGCGGAGGTGGGTTGGTAGGTTTTTGTTGTTTGGGGCGTCCGTCTGGGTGACTTGCGTCAACCTTGGTCTTTCGGGTCTTGTCTCTGGATTCTATGACTGTCTTGTAGGCTTGGCAGCCTTTGTAATTTGCAGGGTGCCCCACTTTCCCGCAATTACAGCAACTAGGCGGAGTGTCCCTTGATTTCTTACAGGCCTCTGTAGGATGAAAGGAGGCACACTTGACGCATCGCGGTCTCATGTGACACTTCGAGCTGACATGAGTTCCCCAGCGTTGGCACTTAAAGCACTGAGAGACTGCCTCTGAATGAACGTAGTCCTCATAATATACCTTAATACGGTAGATGAATCTAACCCTGTCTAGTGCCTCCTTGCATTCAACAGATGGCAGTTTTACCAAAACATAAGTCAGGTGACCCTACAATAGTTATACTTTGATATGCAGAAAAAACATACCTACCTACCTACCGTTCAAACTAAGAGCACAATTGCATTTCTGAGGTGGGGGGTCACTTTCCCTGAGGTGGGGAGTCACTTTCCCTCACCATGTCATTTGGAAAACGCAGCACTGTTTGAACAACGTATAGACAGTCTATATGATAAAACAATGCGTTTGACTACTACTGCACCGAGTTTCCAGCCCTTCAAGATACCAGACTGCGATGTGTGTGTTTGGTTGCATAAGCAGCAGGTGCTTCACTGATCCAAAGTTATTAAACGGGACATTGTTCATTTTTTCATCAATAAGCTTGGTGGCGATGACATTTTACACAGCGACGTAAGCTGGGTGACAATACATTTCTCCATGGTTACATACTCAATGTCCTTTACAAACTGTTTTTATTTCGTTCCGTATCTTGTAACGTTAGTTGAACTAACTCATAACTGGACAAGATGATGAAATTTTGCACACAGCGTGAGGTGACAATACAATATTCCGATATGCAGAAAAACCATACCTACCTATCGTTCAAACTAAGAGCACAATTGCATTTCTTGATGTGGGGGGGGGGTCACTCCCTCACCATGGAAGAAGCAGCACTGTTTGGAGAAAGGAGAGAGAGTCTATACTGCTATGCTTTAGTTGCAAATAGGCAAAATGTTCTATACTATAAGAAAGGACAATGTATTTCGACTCACCCAATAGTTGTCATCTTGTACACTGGTTGGAATTACACCATATATCACACACTATTGAGGAAAAAGCAACATTTTATCAAGATGGCGTCGATAAATGGTACATTTTTGAAACCATGGAAGTATAACAACTATGAAAGACGACAATATTAAACTATAGATATATACAGATGCTTATCAGAATAATGGAAACACCTGTAGTTGGCAACACGTGAGATGTATGGGTTGGCAGTGGTGTCGTGGCGACCGCAGTGCCGGACTGCTGGTGGTGGTGTGTTAGGTCGGTCTCCATACTACGTCAGGAGTCGTGGAACAGGAGTGTGCAGTGGCTGCAGCAGACGGAGGTAGTGTAAAATGGGAGACCTCTCAGAGTTTCAAAGAGGGCAAATTGTTGGTGCGCGGTTATGTGGAGTGAGTGTGACGGCAGTGGCTAGTGTGTTAGGTGTGTCGCCAGGGACAGTGTCGATGGAGATGACGGCCTACACAACACACGGGAAAACCACATCGGGGAAGCGGAACAGTGGGCGGAAGAAAAGGATCAGTGACAGGGCACGCCGGGTATTAAAGCGCATTGTCACGCGGAACCGTCGTGCCACTGCGGCGCAAGTGACTGAGGAACTCAATCAGCACCTCCCCCAACCTGTTTCGACAATCACAGTCCGCCGCGAATTACATGACATGAACTTACGGGGTCGTGTTGCACGGGCCAAACCTCTCATCAGGGACCAGAACGCTTTAGCACGCCGCAAATGGTGCCGCGACCATGCAACTTGGACCGTTGACGACTGGAAACGTGTGGTATGGTCGGATGAGTCACCATTCACCCTATTCCAAACCACGGGCCGTGTTTATGTGTGGAGAACGCCCAAAGAAGCGTATGATCTGCAGTGTCTCCGCCCAACTGTGAAACATGGCGGCGGCACGGTGATGCTGTGGGCCGCAATATCATGGTTTTCATTGGGTCCTGTGGTCACACTTCGCGGACGCATCACTGCCAACGATTATGTCGCAATTTTAGGAGACCACTTGCATCCTATGGTCCGGATGTTGTTCCCGGACAATGACGCCATATTCCAGGATGATAATGCACCCATTCACACAGCTGGAGTTGTTGCAGCGTGGTTTGAGGAACATCGGGATGAAGTTCAACACCTCCCCTGGCCCGCCCAATCCCCAGATCTCAACATAATTGAACATCTGTGGTCCATCTTGGAAACACGACTCCGGCGACGATTTCCATCTCCATCCTCTCTCACAGAAATGGCCGATGCCCTGCACGAGAAATGGTGTAATATTCCACTTGCTACCATTCACGACCTCTATGCCTCCATCCCACGTCGCATCAAGGCTGTTCTGAAGGCGAAAGGTGGCCCGACACCATATTAATCTGGTAAGTTGCACTTTCGTTCAGGTGTTTCCATTATTCTGATAAGCATCTGTAGATCTTCATGAAGGAACAGTGGATGATGTGTTCTATTGCGGAAGGAGGAGGAGGAGCATTCTGATTGATATACTAGAAAGGACCTACATACGATGTCTTATAAAAGACAAAATATATACTTTTTTTCCCCCTTGAAAGGATGATCGATGTTTCAAATGCAGGGAGATAGTGGGTGAAACCAACTACAGCAAGCACGCAAGGAGGCGATTGTCGGGATAGTAGCTTATAGCCAGACCGTGCCCCATCCGTCCGCCCATGTAGCTTTAGAGTTTCCGGGTTCGATCCCAGCGGCCGCCAACCATCTTGAGCCAAGTTTTTGCCAGGGGTTTTCCTCAGTCCCACAAGGTAAATGCTGGGATGTCACCTTCCATATAGGCCCTGGTCGATACCTTCCCCGAGTGTGGTAGGTTGCATTAAAAAGTAACTCCCCGAGTGCATTAGTTTGTTCATCTCTCCAAGAATGTCGTTCAACGTTCATCCAACTCTCCATTACCGAACTCTTCCAACGATGATTTTTTTTTTGCACAGCGACGTAAGTCGGGTGACAATACAATATATTCCACTGATATGCAGAAAAACCATGGAAGAAGCACGGTAATCCAAGGTAACATACAAAATTTATGTCTACATTCTTCTGTTTCGTTCCGTATGTGTAGTCAAGATTCAATCCCGACAAGATACAATGATGACATTTTGCACGATCGTTCTGACTCATGTTCATTCGCAAAGACAAATGTCGGCCTATGCCTAAAAGCCATAAAATTGAACATCATGTAGATAGAAACCACCAAGCATTATCCTTGCGTTTGTGGGGGATCAACATATTTTGTATTTGAAAACACGGTGGTTTGAAAGAAGATAGTGGCAAAATAGTATGTTAGTGACGACATCACTTTTGGATATAAGTTTTCTGTGGTGTAGTGGAAGAGGTAATTGCCTACGAAATGTCCCGGGATCGATCCCAGCGGCCGCCGACCATCTTGACTGAGGTATTTGTAAGGGTCTTCCTCAGTCGCAAATGCTCTTTTAACATCGATCCTTTTGACCATCCTTTCTCCTATCCCGGCTTCAGAAAGTTTAAGGCCTTCAAGTTAAATACAAAATCATGATTCGATTTTTTTTCGCCAGAGACTCTATGCAATGATGTGTGGTTGGTTGCATAGCCAAAAGGTTCTTGATCAATGATCCAGCACTTATCAACATTTTTCTTTCGTTCAATAAGCTTCGTGTCGTCTTTCAACGTTAATTTAAACCTAAATGTTGAATAGCGATGTAAGTCGGGTGGGTGACAATACAATAATAGTCCATGGCTAATTTTTGTTTACAAACAGTTTCTTCGGCGTCCCGTATGTGTAGTCGTCAGTCGAACTCATTTCCCGACAAGTTATACAGTGATGAAATTTTGCACAGCGGTGTCGTAAGTTGGATGACAATACAATATTTCATGGCAGACTTTTCTTTCGATCCATATATGTGTCCTCAGATGTTGAAACTTGAATTTAACTCATTTGCTGTATCATTGTCAATGTAGAACTCATGCTTCTCTTGCTAGATGACTTTTGAGGGGGGTAGTGAAATCACTCAACAGGTGTTTTGAAAGAAGTACTGTTTGGAAAATGAATGACTATCGTATAGGCTATGATACAATGCGTTTGACTACTGCTATTCTTTAGTTCGAAATGTTTAAAAACTCTATATACGTTTCAACGTATAAAGAAAAGATATAGTTTGACTTACCTTGTAGCTGAAGCTGTCATCTTGTACACTGGTTGGAAGCACACCATATATCACACACACAATATTGAAGAAAAAGCAATTTTTTACCAAGATGGCGTCGAAAAATGCTAATTTTTTGAAACCATGGAAATGCAACAACAATGAAAGGAAATTAATATGTTTCCATGTTAAAACGGATTGGGGTTTGAAATCTTGCTAAATATCTCTTTGAAGATGAAGGAACAATTGATCAAGTGTACCAATGCGGCAG
>JAGDQP010000145.1:101681-204551 GCA_022664845.1 Lepisma saccharinum
CTCTTTGAAGATGAAGGAACAATTGATCAAGTGTACCAATGCGGCAGGAGGAGGAGCATTCTGATTTATATACTAGAAAGAACCAGCATACGATGTCTTAATTACGATTAAATAAAATGAGTTTATTTTTCTGTTACTTTTTATCAGTTGTCCTACACAAAAGAAAGAAAGAAAGAAAGAAAAACATCCTTTTACAGCACTGATTTGCCACACAATGTCATTGCTATAATTTCTTGAAATCTATTTTCAAAATGGCTTCGTAAAGGAAATAACTATGGAGAGGATAACTATCGTTAATAACTTTTATAGATTGTTGGAAAGTGCATGTTTCCATGGAGATGGTAGAATGGTACAATCCCAGTGTAGGTACAGGAGAAATGGCAGCGACTCTATGGAAAGAGGAAGCAAGCAGTGACGGCTCTAGAAACAGAAGGAAAAACATACGTGCCAGAGCTGAAACGGTTCACGGGACCAGCTCTAGAGTGGATGGTGTTGAACTTTAGGTTGAAAACAAATAGCCAATAGTCTTTATTGGGTGGATTAAAGTTTCAAATATTTCAAAATTGTGTACTTTAAATTAGACAATTGTGAGAACTTTTCACAACCAATGTTGATTCCGTCTCTATCGTTGTAAATCACATCACTCCAATCAGGAAATCATGTCCACTCCGTCCTGAATACTTATTGGTCTTGATGTGAATATTTTGAGTTATCTTGTTCAATTCTACTGCTTATTCCTACCTCTTTATGCTTGACAGCAACAAGTAAGTTTTCTTGCAAAATATTATTTTGAAAAGTCGTCCAGATTTGGAGACCAATTTATCAGTAAATGCGTTTTAAAAAATATTCAGTTTTCCGTATAGTGGAAAACTATATATGTGTTCTATAATCTCTCAGTTTCATAGTTGACTTACGCATTGGTTTTGGGAGTAAACGTTTGCTCTATTGAATTGCTTTCGTGAGACGCTTGGGTATCTATTTAATTTGACAGGGGGAGAATTTTTTTTTCAGTAATTAAAGCAGTCTCCGCCAAAATGTTTCCGAAGTGCACTCCACAACATAAAAATTGGATACACGAAAAACACTTTATGTTAATATATATATAAATAAACATGTCATATAAAAAAATCGCCGACATTCGTCTCTAAGTGTGTGCGATTATATTACTTACAAATGTTAGGCTTGAGCTTAAGTGTAGATGACTATGCTGATATACTTATAGTCTTTACGTGTAAAAGTTATACCTGTTGCTTACGGATTTGTTTTTGTTATTTTCGGGTTAGAGGTTGATGAGGGTGGGGTAATACTCATAGTATGTGAGATAAAAATGTTTCAAAAATATATTTCGTTCTTTCTTTCTCTCCTTGCTTCTTTTATTCTATCTACAAGTATATCTCTATCATGAACAAAGTAAATTTAAGAGTCTTGTAAATAATACATCTTCCAGTCAATCAAAAATTTAACGGTAAAAATTCATTAGAAACGGTCCAGAGCTCCAGTTACACCCTCCAAAATTTTTACTTTATGCGACCCCCTGAAATGCAAAATCCTGGCGGAATCCGTGATCTATCATTACCATTGGTGAGCTGACCAGAAGTAGAAGAAAGACCTGTTCGACAAACCATGGGCGGTTATATGGGGGGGGCATGGCGGACATTGCCCCCCGTCTTTGCAGTATGACTAAATATTTCATTCTAGACGATAGCTTTAAAGTGATTGCTTTTCCAAGGTTTCTCTCGTGCCTCCCAAAGGTCTCTCTCTTAAATCCGCTCATGGCGGCAACTCACAATGTGTCAATTTGTTATTGTATCTACAATTTGTTATTTCATTTTCTTTGTTCATTTCTCACACATGTTACCATCCGCACTGTGTAAAGGAAACAACCAAGCAACTATTCACTAGGAGAATTTTCTGAGAGAATTGGGGATCACAGTAGTGACTGGAAAAATAATAGGATATTTCGTCTCTACTTTGAGCTTTGTTTTGAGGGAGAATACTTTGTTACGAAAATAATTACTTAGAAATATTTGTAGTTAATTATTTAGAGCCTATTATTCAAGTTCAAGGCGCTGGGATGAATAAGAACCTCCAGAAACATAAAAAAAGAAACAAGTACTCAAGTAAGTCATGAAATGTGTAGACTTCATTTTATTTAAAAGTTACGGGTTAACTATAGTAGTGACGCACCAATTTTTAGAAATTTACAGGAGGAATTGAGATAATTGTGTGATGTTTGAGAGTATTAGGGAGGTAAATAATGATGTTGGTAACATTTGAAGTGAATAATGATATAGTTTTAGTGTGTTTTGAAGATGTTTTAGGACGCACTGCATGTTGTGGCGGAAGGCGGTAAGGTAGTGTTGAAATGGCGGGTTTTTGTGATGATTATGACATTTCTTGCGTTATTGTTATTGAATCGTATGGAAATGACGAGGGAAAGTGCATTTTGAATGTTATTTAGCAGAGTATTTATGTAAGGAAAGGAAAAGGCCCCGAAATAATTGTACACGACTTTGTAATGGAAATTGGGAGAGTTAACACGCCTGTGTGCTGAAGGTAAGTGTGAATATGTGTCAAAATATATTTTGTAAAGATACATTACCGCACCTAACTTTACCTAACCTCCACGTTCATATGTTCAGTAATTTAAGATAATTTACGAAAAAGGAAATCGATTTTGGTTTGGTTTTAGTGATTTTAAAATTGGTGCGTCACTACTATAGTAATGCCAAAGTTACTTTAAATTCATTAGTTACAGGGGATGGAATAGAATGTGAAAACTGTACACCATATTAAAATCTTTTGTAAGCTTGTATAGATTATGTCATAGAATCTGACATTTACGAAAATTCATGTATTTTATGATTTAAAATATTAGGTTTGTTTCTTAAAATGGCAATCAAAATTAAAATACGTTGTGCTGCTCATCTGTTGGGAAAATTTATAACTTAACACTTACAGATAATATTAAACCTTGTCAGGTTCCAAGAAAAAAATACGCTAAAGGTACAATGGGCTCAAATTTGACACGAATCATAAAACACAACTATACAAAGTAGTATTACCTCAATAATAATATGTTTTTGAGTTCCAACATCTTTATTAAAAAAGGTGAACAACTTTTAAATTGTGTTTCAATTTCCTTTCCGTATAATCTTATTATAGATGTCTTAGCACGTTGCACATCGTATTTGTTATTTCAGTAGTTGTCCCTTGCATTTCGTTTTTAGTCGCCCTTGCACACGTCGCAGTTCACTGCTAACTTGCTATTCTGTTTGCACACAGTTGTTGCACTTGATGCAGAATGTTGTGTGCTTGTAGTCCTCAGCACGTGGACAGAGGACATCGCCCGCGCTTTCCCTGTCGCTCTGTGCTACTTGGCTATACAACATGATTTGTTATCCTGATACCGCAGCTTTGGTTGACTTTCATCATTTCATGTGGAGTTTGCTGGGCAGCAAGTCTTTTCGTTGCGAGCAGAGAGTGACAGGAAGCAGACTTGCACGACGCACGTTGCTAAATTTGAAACGTGATGAAGAGCAAGGATGCAATTTCAAACTTCGCAAACTTCATTTCACATTATTTCTTCTTTGTACATTACTTTTTAGACAATTGTCAATATTCATATAATTGCCTTCGGCTAGTCATAATCTTAACGATCCTGATAAATCCAACCTGTTGATTAACTCGTACTGTCCTATTTCATTTAACAGAAAACGCTGAACGAAGTACAGAGTAGCAGTTTACCAGGACCACTAACAGGAAACATGTGCAAAGTATTGTACACCAATTTTCGTTAAATTTGGAAGAGGGAAACTCCACGTAAAATAAACAAACACGTGTTTTCTTCTGCGGAAATAATATTTCAAAGGGGAGAAATTCCCTCCTGATATATGATTCAGATAGCGATGTTAGTGTCAGAAAAGCATGAACGATTCAGATAAGACTTCTCACATATATAGTACACATAAAATAAGCAAATAACTTTTTTGTCTTTTTTGCGAGAAAATGGTTTTGAGGGTCCAGAGACCCGTCTAAACGTGTTTCGTAAAAAAAGAATAAAAAATATCAAACTCTCCTTTCTTACATTTGTTGTCTTCCCTATAATGTTTACCTTCAAATTACAAGCGAAAGGAGATGCACACACTGCTATTTACTAACACCTTAATTATAAATAAGTACATGCTTTTGTAACTTAACTGTGTTCCAAAAAAGGCACTCAAAATTCTTCCACAAGCAAAATGCACTTAACCGTCCTAATATCGAAGTTGGTACCTTTGGCATTGTGCGAAGTGTTTTATCTATCTGTTTCGGTTAAATTCCTTGTAAAAATAAGTTATTGCAATGAGAGAAATCTACCGTTGAGGCCAGAATTTGTTTTCATTTGAGGAGGAAAAATGTAGAAATTTGAGGATGTAGGCAATTTCCATGTAACAATCTTCTAAGCTGATGGCAACCAAAAGTTTAAAATTGTTTTTTCAACTAAATTTCTAAATCACCGAACAATCACTAGATGTCGTACAATGCACAATACAATTGTTTATATACTTTCCTTTCCGGTACTAAATGTTAATAATTTTACTCAATTTATATTTTCACTATTAACTTATTGCAGTGTACTTAGAAGTAATGTTAATATGATTTCTCTTTTGAGCTAATAAAACCTAGCTCGAAATTATTAACATTACTTTTAAAGTACACCATATTAATCACTGTAAAAACAAGCGTATTGTAGTTGGTAGGTTACCAAGAAAAATTGAATTTCTGGAAAGTGCGAAAGCAGTTAATCACAAGAACGGCTGTAGCGCACTTGACTATATATAATTAAAATACGTGAAAAATTAAATACCTACCAACCGACGGGAATCTAATTTGGTAAAACTAGATGCAACTGGGAAGACAATTCTACCTCAATCTGTCCCCAGACGTCGCTTTTCGGGTCATTCAGCAGCAGCTATTCTATTTCTTCTAGGCGTTTATTATTTTACAGAATCATATCACTAGTGGACATTAGTTAGAACATTTTGATTAAATACTATTACTTTCATTCATTAAAATCTTGATACAAACTCGTATATGTTAATAATAATTTGATATTAATTTTAACTTCAATACATTATACGAGATATAAAAACAAGGTTTATATGTCAGCATAATCTGAAAACAAAAGCTAGCTTAAACCTATATTTTTCTATGGATGTTCTTCATAGCGACCCAATGTGACGCATGACGTATTTCCCGAAAGACAATACCGAGAAATCATGTTTAATACAAAATGTCATATTTATGTACCACATGTTGTTCTCAATACAATTTCTCATTCATTGTGTCAAAACTTTAACGTCGGGATCCTAGTGGGCAAGCACATACGAGTTTTCTGTGGCGTTGCCGTGCCGCAGCTCCCTTTCACAACGCATTTCGTTTCAATTCGAATTACGACATTAACTTTCAACTATTTTATCCACCTTCGTTTCCTATGCACGTAACAATATGTGACTGATCGCTATATGTTTCTTTCTTTACGGAAGATCTTCAACAAATACACTTTAGTATATTTTCACTCTTGTTAGCGCCTCAACTCCTTCGAACTTGCAACGGCTGCAATAGTCAATACTGAAAATAAAATAATTTGTTTTGTACGTTGTAATGGGCCGCTCTATTCCAAGAAAAATGAAAATTAGCATCGTCTTAAAAGGCTTTTAGAGTTTCCATTACTTTATACTGTGATATAATTAATTAATGTTTTGTATTAGAAACCTTTGACAAATATCAAGGATTTACTTCTGACTTTTTAAACTTAAAATGGAACAATTTATTCAGAGCGTTCTTAAAGCTCATATCAAGTACAACATTAATTAATTAGCATTGAAGCAGATAGTGAATAAATTCAATGAATGTACACCACATACGCGCTCGTGCATTCGTAAATGAGCTAGTTTGATATGGCAGATTGCGAGGCATGTAAGTCAACTGTTAGATATTTTTATGGAACGAAAGATTTATAGAGGTATATTAATACCTTACATGAAATACATAATTTAGACAAATGTTGCCAAGATTACTTGCATTGAACATAATTCCATATATAATACCACGATGATACGTTAAAAACCGAGTGTCTGAGGAGAGAGATGAATGAAGATTGGATGACCTGTAGTAACTAAATATTCAATGGCACAGGCAATGTGAACAATATAAAATTAGAAGAGGTAATTTAATAATACCTCATATTACTGAATGAGTCAATTTAAATATAAACAGGTAATATTTACTCTTGTATTACGATTGTCTTGTATAATTAGAATCACTAGTGTTACTTGATGTCACGAGCGCTCAAAGCAGTAATTTAATGTTTAATTTTGTTGTGTAAAAATATATAAGTACATACTTCTTTACCATTTGTTGACAAGTAAAATGTTCGAAGAAAATCGTTTGCTGAGAAGATACAAAGCTCAAATTTCAAATAAATATCCAATTAATTAATGCTTTTCAGAGCAACATAAGTTCCTAATCGGCATAACAAATTTCAGAAGAGTTTCTCTACAATCTAATTGCATGCTTAATATAGTAATTCTAAAAAAAAATGTTTTTTTTTCTATGAATTTTAAATTTTAAGGTAATTCTCAATGGTAGTAGTATAAGGTCGGATGTCATATTTTCAGTTTTTTCAAGGCATGTTTCCCCCTTAAAATCAAGGGAAAGAACTGCACACATCATTGCACATTACTAGCAAAGATACAGGAAATAGACATCTCAAAATTAGTATGAAACCTGCTCATAACCTTTTCACGTAAAAGGGAATATTTGTCCGGTTTATAATGTCTGCCATAGCAATTTTACAATACATCATCGATTAATACTAGTAATATTTTCGTTACTAATAACGTCAAAACAGCTAAATTGCACGGATTTTGTTAGCAACACCTGTTGTTTATACTTTTCCATTTCCATTGTGTTTTCTGGCCTTGTATTTTTAATTTATTTCTGTTTTTGAGTTTAATTATCAAATTACGGTAAATGGATGTGTGCTTATTATAGTTTAGAATATGCATGTGTCTTTTATATCATTTATGAAAATTAGTACATATTATAGTTTAAAACCTTTGGCAGAACATCTGTGTTCGTATGTACTTTAAAAATTAAACTTGCTATACCATTTTTGTTTGTTACGTCCTTTACATTTAAAACAACTTTTTTTATTGAAATAGAAATAATCGCTCTTCACAACGCTTTTCTTATCCTAAACTCTCCATTAAACATTTACATGCGTCTCTTGTGTGTTCAGTGATTTATTCAGAGAGGGGGCGCCGGGGAAGCACACCTATTCTCAAGGAAATATTTTTTTATTTATATAGCGTTATATCAACAATATATCTCAAAGAGAGCTTCAATTTGTTCCAGACAAATTTAATTTAAGGAGAATTCGCTATTTCGGGTGATTCGTCGTCATATTCTATGACAAAGCTGAACAACATGAGATGGCATATTATATATTTATACTTTAAGGTTCAAGTAGCGGGTAAATATCGGAAATGCCTTTGGTTTATTACAACTGCGCCCCCTCCTTACAAAAATGTAAAATCCACCATTTTTTGTACTTGAATCGTCTGAACGTGCAGGATGGATAATTTTTTGCAGAAGATATAGAAGAAAGAGTGGCAAACGCTATTAAAAAAACTGTAGAAAGTCCACTTATTCCCCAACATAGTCCAAGCACGCGTGTATGAGTTGATTGAAATTTACGTTTCCATCTGCCGGTTATAATTGGTACTATATTTATTCTCCGATTATATGGTTTTCATATCGCTCCATAGAGGGCACTGGCTGTGTGTTTTGAGAGACTCTTGTTCAGGCTTTTTTGCTGTTTGTATTATATCGAAAAGGTGGATTGAGAGTGTCACAGGTAGACTGAGGGCGAGTTACTATATATTTGTTATTTAAGTTAGTGTCCTTTGTTTTAGCGATATTCTAATTTATTCTGTGTGAAATGGGTCCGTTTGATGTGGCAAACGTTCGATTTCTACAGAAGAGAAGTAGCGTTAGACGGTGCTTCCGTTTTGTTTCGTTCAGGTTTTCCCTAGCATTTTCGTGCGTCGCCTTCTTCTTCTTCTTTTTTTTGTTATGTGATTGGTGAAGTATTTTCCCATAAATAGTATATACGAAGATGGAGGCCTTCCAACCATAGATGTAGGTAGCATTGACTTAAGCGGAAATTGTGTGGTTTTAATTTGTATAGCCCATTCTCAAGATCAATAAGGAAAATATTGAATAGAATATTTTTCGCCACTGACTCCCTCACACATGACAAACTTGCTGAGCATCTTTTCCACAAATATATTGTTTGTTTCATGCTCTCTCATTTCACTACAAAGCCAAGTATCATTTATTACTTCTGTGGTGATACTGCTTCAGCGTATAAAACAGACTCAGTTTTTCATGTGCATGATAAAAAATATGTCGTATTATAGGATAAATTTAATTGTATGAACGGAAATAGCATTATGGGTTATGTTCGTTCAGCTAGCAAATACAGCAGAGTCTCGATAACGCGATGTTCAGTATAATATAAATCAGCAACATAATAATAAGAACAATATATTAGAAACATCTATCTGCCAAGAAACTGCAAGGTATGTCAAGCGCGTTTTGAATTAATTACCTTAGTAGGAGGGCGGCACTTGACTCCACTTTCTTAAAAAATGCCCCTTTTTTCAGGCCTCGCTGATAGCCAGGAGTCAATTTTTCAGGGCTGTACGATACCGGGTGTCATGAGTATTGGAACCACATTTGGTTACTTTTTTGGAACTAGATTTGGGTACTTTTTATTCTCTTTTATGACCCTTATTTTTAATTGTAAAAAAATAGTATTATTTTTTGTAAAAGAGTATGACCCCTTTTTACAACCCCCTATTTTTCAACGGCGGCCCCCAATTAACATAGTAAAAATTACATAAATACGTCCCTTACACCTTCCAACACTATGAAAGGCTACGGCCCCTATTTAACATAGTAGAGATTACACAGGAATACTTTACGGCACCTTTTCTCCAACCCCTAATTAACATGGCATAAAAGGCAAAGAACACGTTTTTACACCCCCTATTTAACACTGAATTTAATTCACATTATAAAAGAGTACGGGGCTATTTTACGACCTAACTCTCCCTAAATACACTTGGGGTTGTTGTGAATTTAATTAGAATTTAATCTATTACATAAAAGACTATGAGCCATATTGTAGATTTAAAATGGCATAAAAGTCAATGAATATATTTTTCAACGCCCCTTACGATTTCCAACACTACGACCCCTTATTTAATATTACACCCCACATAGTGCACAAGGCTACGACCCCTATTTAATATAGCAGAGATTTAACCACACGTTGTGCACAAAGCTACGATTTATTCTCTATTTAACATAGCAGAGCTACGGTCCATTCCCTATTTTATAAAAGACTACGGCACCTTTTTCCAACCCCCTATTTAACAGAGCAGAGCATAATTTCGTAAAATGGGGAACGAAGGTTATTTTGCAACCCTTATTTATTATAGTAGAGATTTTATAAAAAACTACGAAGCCTTATTTAATATAGCAGAAATTATACAGCTATTAAAAAAAACACTACTTTATAAAAGAGTATGACCTTTTTTAACCCATACAAATTACACCCTACAGAGCCTTCTTGAATACATTTTATACAGGTTAGATTTTATAATTATAAAATTACATATTAACATGGGGCCTGATATTGTTTCACTTGTATTATATTGAAGTATTTTAAAAAAGTATGTTTAGTTTTTAATTAATTTTATTAAAATGTAATGAAAATTCATGAAACATATTTCAAAATGTTTACCTCGCGCATATATTTTTATACAATTATTCTGTAAAACACAAGTAATATATATGATAATTTGCCATGAGTCCAAGTTTTGTGGAGTAGAAGAAGAAGAAGTAGAAGAAGATTTCCTGGAGAAGAAGAAGAAGAAGCATTAACAGCAGCAGAAGAAGAAGGTTTAGGTAAGTAGAGTTTTTACCAAAATAACCTAATTAAAAATTAATAAAATAGCAATAATTGGAATTGTAAATGGAAAAGCTTGTATTTTTAAAATTTTCTTTATTTTTTTCACAAGTAGAATTTTTTCTCATAATAACCTAATTAAAAATTATGACATTATGAATAATTGTAATTATAAGCAGTTATTAATATTTGGTAAACGTAATAAAATATTTAAATTGTGTTTTTTTATATATTTTGCAATTTTTCACATTGACTGCTACATACCACAAAACGGGTGACTTTAGGATTAAAGGTCAAATATATAATTGTGTATAACTCGTAAACGAAACAACATATTAAAATTCTGTTTTTAAGTTTTGGTATAAAGGTAGTAAATAGTTTATGTGAAAAAACTGGTGACCTTAAGGTCAAAGGTCAAATATATAATTGTGTATAACTCGTAAACGAAACAATATATTGAAATTTTGTTTTCACATTTAGCAATAGAATATTACTATTAGGTACTATGAAAGTTATGACCCTACAATACTTTATAAATGCTAAAATATTTTTTTACATTAACTATTTTACATTTTTTTAAAAGGAAAAATTCCACTTTTTATAATTATTTTAAAATGTTAGTTAAATAATAATTTTTATAACTAATTATCTTCTAAGGACCTTGCAAAGAAAATTTGGAAGATCTCCAATAATTAGAATAATATAGTTACTTTATTACTAAAATTAAGTATTTTATATACTATAGTATTGTAAGTTAAAATAGTACATACTTTTTTAAAAATGGAGAGTTCTAGTAATATAACTATTATTAACCAAAAACTAGAAAGTACAAAAAATTCCGAGTGAACGGTATAATGATAACTGCGCAAATTGCGAGAACCCCTAATGGAGAAAATCCAGTTACTTGGCTGTGAAGGAGAATTGCCCAACTGTTAAATATGTTAATGACGGATGTAGCTCCCCATCATCAGGTAGGACTGACATTATGGAATCAAAACAACCCAGATAGGTCGTTTTGGTTTTCATTTCGAAAAGTAGCGAATGCTGGGGAAGACTTTATTTGGGAGGCTTTGAAAAGAGTTATACAGTCTAATGCAAAGTTTATGGAACAAGATCGTTTTGTTATTGATTTCCATCATGTGGCCCTACCTATAGGGGAGGGGAGAGAAAGGCACAATTTTACCTCTGATGAAGAATATATGAAAAAATGCAAGGGTATAATTATTATTATTAAAAATAAAGATAGCAGCTGCCTTGGCCATGCCTTTATTTGCTAAAGGGCTTATTGATAATCAGGGTGATAAAAGTACATGTATTCCTTATTATCGCCAGCAAAGGAAATTGATGTCTAGAAGTGAAGTTATTGTGTAAGAGTGCAGGTGTTAATTTAATAAATGGTGGTGGAATACCTGAATTGAAATTAATTCAACAGTATTTACGTGATTACACTATTACAGTGTACGATGGTTCGACGGGGGAGAAAACGTTTTTCGAGGGCGCGGGTGGTGAAAAGAAAATTAATCTCCTTTATATAAATAATCATTATAATGTTATTACTAATTTAACTGCCGCATTTAGCTGTTCGTACTTTTGTGATATATGTTATAAGAAATATGGTCATAGAGAAAAGCATATTGCTCATTGTATCGCATTATGCCCTAAATGCAAGAAAAATCCTCCCTGTAGAAAAACAGAAGAAGTACTGAATTGTGATAAATGCAACAGGTGTTTTTATGGTAACGAGTGTATGACGTATCATATACAGACCGATTTATGTTCTCAGTTAAAAGTGTGCACAATATGTCTTAAAGCATATGCTGTTAAGACAAATAGAAATCCTCACATGTGTGGGGAAACGTATTGCGTAAACTGAGAAAATATGATGCTGCCGCGCCATCTATGCTATATTCGTCCTGAAAAATCTACAGGTACTAAAAAATGGATGATTGTGTATTATGATATAGAATGCAGACAGGACGAAGTATTACGAGAGGGAGTAAACGAACATGTACCTAACTTACTAATTACGCAGCAAGTATGTTATCAGTTTTAAGGGTGGTGACGCTATTACATGCACCATTTGTAGTAGAAAACAAAATATTTGCTATGGCGAAAAATGTATTGTTGACTTTCTTTATTATTTGAGGGAAAAAACTGACAATGTCAATAAAGTTATCTGTGTTGCTCATAACGCCAGAGGTTATGACGCATATTTTATTCTACGTACAATAATAACCATAAAACAATAGGCCCCTAATGTTATTATGAAGGGGTGTAAAATATTGTGTATGGACTTTAAATATCTGAAGTTTATAGATAGTTTAAATTTCTTCCCTATGGCACTTTCTAAACTATCTGAAGCATTTGGTGTAGATGAAGTTAAAGGTTAGTTTCCTCATTATGTCAACACAAAAAATAATCAGAAATATATAGGACTTATGCCCCACCCTAAATATTATGGTTATGACTACATGCAGTATAAAGAGCAGAAAAAAAATATGTACTGGTATGAAATTTCCTCAAAACAAACATTCAATTTTAAAGAAGAATTAATTCGCTATTGTCGCAGGGATGTTGAACTTTTACGTAAGGCATGTGTTAAATTTTTGGTAGAATTTCAGCAAATATCTAATGTTAATCCTCTGGTAGAATCTATAAGTATAGCCAGCGCCTGTAATTTGGATTTCAGACGAAATTTTCTAAAAGAGAAAACAATAGGAATTATTCCCCATAATGGATATCGTTGGGCAGATCAACAATCTGTGGAGGCAATTGAATGGCTGGTAAATGAAGAGAAAATTTTAAGTATTACAATAAAGCATGCAGCAAACGGGCGGGAATTAGTGTTATTAGGGGTCTTTAAAGGAGACGGGTACGCATGTATAGATAATAAGAAACGTATATGGGAATTCCAGGGGTGCTTTTGGCACGGCTGCCTCCGTTGTTATCCTACGGGGCGTAACACACAAATATACAATGATCCACATAGCACTATGGATATTCGATATGATAATAATGAAAGAAAAATTGCCCGTTTGCGCGAATTAGTATTTATTATCCATGAGATGTGGGAGTGTGAATGGAAACGTAAATTACGTGAAAATCCGCATATTAAAGAGTACGTTTCCACACACCCAAAATGTAGAAAAAATCCCATTAAGCCTCGTGATGCTTTATATGGCGGTCGATGCTCCGCAGTAAAATACTACTATAAAACAGCCCCGGGGGAGGAAATACATTACGTAGATGTAATTTCATTATACCCTTATTGTTGCAAAGTAAAAAAAATACCCGGTGAGACATCCAATTAAAATTTACGTGGGAGTTGAATGCCCCAGCATTGACAAATTCGAGGGGATTGTTAAATGCACAGTACTTCCCCCCTCGAATCTGTATCATCCGGTTTTACAATATCATATTGGGGGCAAACATCTCTTCCCTCTGTGCCGCAAGTGTGCCAAAACTTTAAATATAGAAGAATGCGCACATAGTGAAGAGGAGAGGGCTCTCACTGGGACATGGGTGGTGGACGAAGTCCGTAAAGCTGTAGAGAAAAAATATAAAATACTATAAATGCATGAGGTTTGGGAATATGAGGTGATGGAGTATAATCCTGTTAAAAAAGAAGGGGGTATTTTCACAGAATATGTAAACATGTTTATGAAATTGAAAACAGAGGCCAATGGTTGGCACCAATGGTGCAATAGTGAAGAGCAGAGAAATAAATATATTAACTAGTATTACGAGAGAGAGGGAGTGCAGTTAGACAGTACAAAAATGAGTAAGAAAAATAAAGCCCGAAAGAGTATTTGTAAACTAGCATTAAATTTTTTATGGGGCAAGTTTGACCAGAATGAAAACATGGGTCATACAGTTATTACGAGAGAGAGGAAGTGCAGTTAGACAGTACAAAAATGAGTAAGAAAAATAAAGCCCGAAAAAGTATTTGTAAACTAACATTAAATTTTTTAACCGCCAATACACCAAGAGTAAACGCCAATAGTAATCATTGAAAAGCGACACCGGGGTCCCTAATGGATCCGGCGTGATAAACAAGAAGGTTAACAAGTGGTACATATACGTACCAGGCTGTTTTTACACCACAGCCAACAACAAAGACTCTGCAGTGTATCACCACGATTTACATGACTCGTCACAGACCGACCAGAAGTTAAAATTGTTTCAAATGTGTGTTTTGTTACAAATATTCAATACTTAATATCTTATTCCGACATCTATCTTTTAAAAACTTTTTCTTACATTTTTGTCGGTCGCACATATATATGCGCTCGCTATGTCGCAATGATTCATGTATTTATCATCAATATAGACCATCCAGCCCATATATGTGCCACATAACAATCAGTTGTTTTCTTCAAATTTAGAAGGAAATAAGAACAAAAAAAGATATTATCAAATTTAAGTTTGCTGTATCGAAACTATGTAATAAACAAACAACATGAGCATCACCAAAGTCAGTATTTGGGAAAATATAACTAGGCTGGGTTGCGCTTATTGGAAATTTATAGTAAAACAAAATCACAATATATTATGAGAATGATGCTCTCTTTATTTAAGTTATTGATTCCATACCCTCAAACACTCCAGCAGACAAAGTCAAAAGCATTTGTATTTATCATCTATAGAAATACTGCACATAGAACTTAGTTTTCCTGTAATGGTATGTTGTTCGGCAATTGTAGCATCTTCCTTTTCCTCAACTTCACAGGAAGATACAGAAATGAGGATCGTCTGGACCAGATAGCACGAAGAGTAGGTTGCATCTGTATAAAACTTTCATGTTATTCATAAGGTCATCGTAAACAATATTACCAAATATTTCTATTGGGTTTGTAGAATCAATATGTACTTGTTCTTGGCTAATTAAATCATGAATTTTTGGAAGTTTATTAGTATTTTCCACTGATTTTGTATGTAGCAATAGTTATCATGAATGCTGTTCACAGCAAAACTAACATAATGAACATTAAAACGTAAACGTAGGCTTCACTACTGTCATGAATAAACTCAATATCGGAATTTTCAACTAACGGACTGTTTGGGTCTATATTCACATAATAAAATAGGATTTCTTCATCATTGGGATCATGTATTCACTCGCCTTATTATCAGTATTTTCATTTGGTCAGAATAAGGAGAAAACAGCGCAACCTCAATAAGTCGAACCTCGAAAACTCGAATTCCTTCATATATCGAATTTTATTTATTCCCTATGCCACACCGTGTTAATTTACCTCTTTAAGTCTCATGTTGTGAAACAAACCTCAATAATTCGATTTTAGTTCTTTTCTGGACTTGTCTTTGAACAATTATAACTCTAAATATCCTGCTTGAGAACCTCTACAAGTCGAAGTTACTGAACAAACACCTATATATTCGAAGTTACATTCGGATAAACCATTGCAAGTCGAAGTTTTTGGAGTTGAATGATCTGAGCCAAAAAAAATGAGGTGTTAGTTTCTCATGTCAATGCCAGTAGTTTCAGCGGGTGTCTGTTACACAGTGATCAGCATGCAATTAAGTGTTTCATGTGATAGGGAAGCGATAATGCAGGACCCTAATTATAGAAATGAAGCGTCAGTCATTTTCGACTCTCTATATATTGAAGTTGCGTATTGTTATTCTCAATAAGCCGAACCTCGCCATGTCGATATATTCGATAAACCGAATTTTGTTTTTCCTCTTCAGACTCGAGTTATCGAATTTACACTGTATTCATTCTTTTCGTTTGAACTCATTTCAGAGTCATCGGCTAACTGACAGTGAAATTGACAGTAGGTTCCATAGCAAGGCAATGATTTACACACTTTCAGACAGCGTAAATGCAACTCACAACAAACTAAATCGGTATATGTTGGAATCACAGTGACAGACAAATCCACACTAAGTCAATCTGATAAAAAACGTAAAGAACATTGGTGCTCAAATCACAATATTATTTTTAACAGATGAATCAACGTAGCCAGAAACCAAGCTTCACACAGTTGTGGTATGCATCACACTAGACCGCATGCAGACTTTAAAATATTTAGCATATACCAAGCCGAAGTATATTGAAATTAAATCAGTAAGTGCACCGACAGAGGCATGTGCCATCGGTTTAATTCGATGCACCCGCTTGGCGCATTTGTGATGCTGGTACGTGGTGAAATATTCGGTGGCACAAATACGTGTCGGCTGGGCTATTTTGAGAATAATCTTACCTAGAGTGGAATAGAACATGTTAAGAGTATTCTGATTGCAGCGAATTTGATATCCTTCTCTAATCGAACTTTCTGCTTCGTTCTTTGCTTCTCGAAGAATCTTAATGCTACTGTTGTGTATATTATGAGCTTCGTCAATTACATGTGTAGCAATTTCTGATTTAATTTCTTTATTTTAATATACCTTATGTGTTTTAAGTATCTATTCTTTATGTGTTATTCATTTGACCTATGTATGTTCTTTTGGCAGTTGCATTTGATTTCGTAAATTCTTGTATTAAACAATGGGTCTGTAAAGTACTTTTTGACCCAAGACCACACATTTCTTTCCTGATTTTTTAAGCACATAATTATTCTTTACCCAGAAATCAAATGCAGGTTTCATGTTGAATTTTTAAAATTATGATTAATCTATTCATTTAATAATAAATTACAATTCATTTAATTATTGTAACTCAGAAGATCACGGGTGAAGTGTGATATATAGCACTGCTACAAATGGCACTATTCATTTCTAAATTTCTTTTTAAAAATAACATTTTTCATTACTCCAGCTTGTTCCTTGTTAATTCCCAGCAATCTCTCCATCGCCCACATCGAAGAATAGAATAGTTATTGAACTGAATTCTTTGTTGTACTTCTCTTGGGTAGACGTCAATAAGAAAACCTTTAGATTCACGAAGGCTATCTACCATCTTCCACCTTGTTTTATCATGTCACTCACATCTTAATCTGTCATTTTTACACTTTACAATACGAATATTTCATCAAGGTTTTGCCTTTGCGACATGAACCCTCTTAACGGAAATGCTTATTCTTTGAATTATGAATGTGCTTGCCCTTTTATAACCAGATAATTGTGTGACACGCTTACCTATTTATTTTATAAAGTTGAGGCCTTATTTCAACTTGAACCACAGGATGAATAGGAATGACTACGAAATTGTACTCCTCAGTAAGAATACTCTGTTTTCTTTTTTTTTCTCAGTTTCTTTCCGACTGTCTATGTTTCTCGCCTGGGTGAGAAAAAGGGAGGTAGGAAGAAGCGAACGTATCTGAGCACGTGAAAACGCAAATTAAAGCTTGCCTTTCTTCCAAAGTAACAGAGTTATCCTATCTGGTCTTTTACCGTGTGTTCTGGTACATCCTATTGGTCCTCCTTTTGCATGCATGCCAGCTGAGATTAGTGTTCTCAACATGTCATTAACATTTGAGTGACGAGGTTGTGGCCCGCGCTTTTTAATCAAGAAGGGCCATGCAACACGTTTTATTTAATTCACTCTTATTTTAGTACGTTGCATGTTCGGTTACAAAACTAAAATAACTCATACTGTCCGGCTTTTAAAAATGTTGGAGTTGGCAACCCTAAGCGGAGCCAAAGTTCAAGAAAGGCCAATAAAAATTAATCTTGAATATCCTGTAGAGTATTGAGTTTACAGAAAAAAATAGTTAGCATTAAGTTTGTCGCTAATAAAATATCCAAAACGGCTTAGAAATCGCAAACGCTTCAGCCTTCAGGTGATTTTGCTCCTACGTGTCTTGCTTTCATGTGCAATTACTAGTAGCAGATTCTTGTCGGGCAATACCAACAACGCATGGTTTTCGATTTCGTGATGTGATCTGATGTCAATCAATATTAAGCGACAAACAATTTTACTGATATTACTGATATCGGAATTGTCTATCGGTACCGGAGATTGATGGTAATCGCTTGCGGAAACCACTATAATTCACTGAGAGATTTTAGTGCTTTAATAAATAGAATTACGTATATTATTACAATAGTTTTAGAGCAATGTGATCATGATTATATCCTGTCTTTACTATACTATTCCTTTGTCTTCAAGCACAATTGAAAATTTCGGCACTTGGCTGTTTCTAGATTTGAACCTGGAGCTTTATGGTTAGTGACTCAACGTTTTATCAAGTATGCTAGGTAAGCATACAACGATAAGTATACGGCAATTGAAGTTCTGAATTGGGAAACATCACAAGTCCACATTTCTCGTATTTGCATGTTTCTGTTCGTCGGTATCTGTATTACAAGAACTATCCATTTGAATAAATATTACATCCTAATCCCACAACAGAAAACCCTTTTTCACACAAAATAATTTCCGCTGAATAGAATAACATACGAAGAACTTGGACTGTTTTTCGTCCCTCCTGAAAAATATACTTCGGTGGACTTGTGATGTTCTTCAATTCAGGTCTTCAATTGTGAATTTCGTCAAGTCAGGTACAGAATATAGTGACATAACTGGCATTTTAATAACAGAATGGCCTCAAACATGGAGCGCGTAGAAGAAATATCTCCTGCTGTTTCCATTACATAGATATTTTTAAACAAACACGAAGCTTTTTTGAATGATATCCGGTAATGTCGATTGACAGAAATCGTTCTCTAAACGTTTAATGTTTCAGGTGCTTCTTTCTTTTTATCGCATGTTCTCTGGTTGAAGTACAACACGTTCCTTAAAGTTCAGCATCAGCATTGAATCCCAAAATATTGCTAACGTTCAGCTCGAGATTGACCAACCAAGATCGTTATCCATGGTAGTGGTCCGATGTTCTTATGCTGCTAAATTCTTTATTCAGTAATGGAAGCTTAACTACGAAATTACTAAATAGTACAAACGATATTTATTGTCTAACCACACTTGCCATTTGCACCTGTTATCAGCTATAGTAAACAGAAAAATGAGTATAAACGTCATGATTTTGAGACTGGGATGTCAACAGAATCTGCTATCCAGCCTGTATAGTAAACAGTTTTAAAAGAGTCAATCACAGTTTATTTATTAATATTATTGATATGTTAAAGTGTATGTGCGAGTTTACGATTTACAATACGGGTCAAAAATGTAGAATACAGGACGCTTAATTTTTCTCTAAAATATGGTACGTTCCGAATAATACAGGACAGATGTCAACTTTAATTAGAAACTCCGAGTAAACAAATCTAATTTTTCGTGGTAGTTTAAACGGCAACAAATCTGCGGCACCGGTTTCTTCATACACACTTATTGCGCATTAAATACTAACAAAATTTAGGATTTGCGTTATTGCTGTCTTTCTTTACTTAGAGCCGAGTAGTTTCGGGTTATTTTCACTTTACTGTAAATAATACGAATAGTCTAGTGCATTTAGGCTAAAGCCTGCACTAAATAATAACAAAGCGAAACCACTTTGGATATGTTTAGTGTGCTTCCCTGAAAATATCCAGAGAATTCCCAACTTCTTCCACTTTGGGAAAATCCAACATTTTGGATTCAATATGACTGCCAGACCGAGACATCGACTTACACTTAAATGGCAATATCTACTCACTGAATTAAGCTGGAAACTTCGTTCCTGTGTCAGTTTCAAGATACTAGCATAGCTTAAGGAATGCAAGTTTGCATACTTCTACGCACTGCATTCATATTGAAAAATGGCGGTCATTAATGATTTAATGATTCCGTGTGCACTTACACGCTTTCTCAATTTGACTTTTGA
The DNA here is from genome assembly GCA_022664845.1 of Lepisma saccharinum. Taxonomy (NCBI): domain Eukaryota; kingdom Metazoa; phylum Arthropoda; class Insecta; order Zygentoma; family Lepismatidae; genus Lepisma; species Lepisma saccharinum. Next base: position 121,428 of record JAGDQP010000145.1, read on the forward strand.
TGCTTGCTTAAGGTTCTTAGAGCATAAAACATATGTTGTCAGATGACCTGAATGCGGTCGATAAGACCACCATTTTGGATTCAATATGTCATCCTGGTGAAGAGGCCGATGTAGCACTTAGACAGCAATATCTTTTTAACGAAGTAAGCTGGAAACATTCATTCGTGTGTCAACTTCTAAATAATACTTATTTCTTTTTTACATATCGTTGCCATATTAAAATATGGCCGTTATTGTCCCAAAATAGTATTTTTCTGGTTTAAAAATGCTGTACGAAAGGCAAATAAATTAGAAACTACAATACATAAGGAACATTTCCGGAAATAAACCAAAATATTTAATTGAAAAGATTGGTAACTTAAATTTAGCGGAAAATATTATTCCTTTGTTTGACGATAACAAAGCAAGTAGGATAGGCTACACAAACATATATTTTGTTGAATTATATTGGTTTATTACAACATACAACAGAATGTTAAATAAAGAACACTGTGTGTCATTTTTGTAATAAATATGCGGATGATCTTGCGAATTATGAAAATCAACATAAGATGGAAGGATCTTCTATATCATGTTCATCTGCTGGAGTCAAACGGTTACTGCAACCGCATCCAGAACAGAATCCACGCATGTTAGAGCACTGAAGTCAACTTTGTCTGCATTCACAATTATTATTTTCACATCCTTTTAAACATTTGCAAAATAATAGGCGAATAAGATTTCATGGAGCAGTTTTTACGCAATTGGGATTAGAATTGGAATTAACTTTCTATTACCATTCCTATTTAGTGGGATCTAGATTCACTCTCACTGTTAAGCTTGTATGAAAATTCTTGCTGCACCTGTTGTCTGTTGTCTTGCTGCGCCTGAGGTAGGTGGAAGAGTGGCTACGTTGAAATTTCCAGTAACACTCATGTTCGATACAGTCTTCAAGTAGTGCTCGTACCGCAACTGGTTCAGATTATCAGAAATTTTTCCACCGTATACTACACAAAAAACTTTCCTTCAGCCTCTGCAATATCATACGGTGATGAGTGTTCTTCATTGAAAACAACTAATTTCCTTCATAGTTCTGAATCGTTCATAAGCTTATTAAAACTTTGGCTTTCCCTCGTTCATACAGAGCCGAAGTAGTGTCACATCCTGTAGAAGCCTATAGAAAGATCAGCCAGTCCTTCATTTCATCCAAGGATTCTTGAAGTTCTTTACTACTGTACACTTTATACGGATGTTTCTTTTTGCTACGGCCGAGAATGTAAATATCCCGTCTTTCCATTTCCGGAAACTTTCCATAATCCTACGACAAAACAACCCCCTGGGTAAAAGAGAAACGAAACTTTTTTTTTCTATGTAGCTAGAGAAGGAAGTTTTTGATTAGTTGCACAAACATATAAATAGAAAATAAATTCAAAACAAGTTAGAAATTTATAAACAAATTCTGTTCATGTTAACAGGAATGAATAAAATAATATTACGCAAATCCTGCATCATTTTCTTTACTTCGTCTGAAAAAAATAAAAATTGAAGGGGAAATATTTGTAATTAAATAAATCAGTTACGTCACTTCGGGACTGTCTCGTAACAATAAGGTATAGAGTTTCAAACATGACAATTTATTGAAAAAAAAGCTGGATTTCGGACTTAAATTTCTCAAATTTGTCGTCATAGAAATCATGAATTGGTCTCAAGGATGCCTTGTATGTGCTCTAATCCCAGTAAAAATTGCAATACTTATCTTCAAGCCGTTGATTATTAATAGGTCGTTCATGACAGTTTAAATTGCGCATTTCAAGGTACGTAGTAATATGAAGCTACGTTCGCTTGCACTAACCAAACAAATTAGAAATAATAGTTGAAATTTTGGTTGCGACCTGAGAATAAACAAAGATTCATTGAAACCAAATTTCAGTTTATTTTACGAGGATCCATCTTTTATATTTATGCCCGAAATCCGGCGCTATTCGACGAAGAGCCACGTTTGAACATCGTAGAAAGAAGCGGATGTAATTCAACGCAATCATATTTTGGATACATACACTCTGTTACTAGTTATAAGCATTGCAAATGATTGTAGCCTTATATTCATCTGCTTCACACACAAAATGGTGGCTTCTACGAAGATTCCATATTCGCATTTGCAAAGTATGATAACATAAATTCACTTGAAATGAATAAACCACTCCATTCATCATTATGTAAACCCGGGAGAAATTGATTTACGTGTTTTCAAACGTTCTTCTGATATCCTTAGACATGTAGGACATTTTTTCTTAAATAGTGATGCACTCATTGTTAAGTGATTTGACGGGGAATGACCCTATAATTATTATGAATCTATAAATATTAAATTTGTTATTTGAACATTTTCATATCTTGAGGCTTTTGTTTTTAATATAATTTTAAGATTATTTAAATATATATATTATTAAAAATTGTTTTAAATATATATTTGTATTACTGATGTATTTTTACAAAGCTGCACATAGTGGCTTCCATTAAGTACTGTAAGTAATTTATCATACATTTACTAAGATCGTGTACGAGTTCGGATGTTATTCCTAGTTAACTGTGATATACAACGACTGCTTCATTATCAATTCTCTGATCAATTTTTCTTTCATTATCTATACAATTTACTTAAGTATTTGAACGTATTTCCTTTAGCATATGCTTAGATCGGTTGTTGATGAACTAGGAATTAAAATGCTTATATCGACAACACAAAATTTTTACTGTGTTCGATATGCGATGGAATTTATTTCATTGGTTTTTTTCATTTTTTTCTGTTTCATTTCAGTGATATTTAATTACCATAAAATATTCTAACAAAATATTTCTTCTAGATCTACTTTTCGTATACAACGTTTGATCATAGTTTTCAAAATTTCAGTAAATATTATCCTTGTCAGTCATATGACAATGAGTGCCAAGTTGAAAAAAAATATAGTATTTTCGATAATTGATTACCTTCAGTTTTAATTGAGGATTGAAAACGGTAAGAATTTCAAGGAAGAAAAATTCGATCTCAGAGTCTCTCCGTGTTCTGCTAGGTCTCTTCAGTTCTATGAGGAACGACGAAAACCCACGAGAAAATTAGTCCAGCAGATAAGATGCTTCCATGATACTGCAAACACACAAGCTCAACGAGGTAATGCATCTGAAATGGCTCCACCTGACACACGTCCATCTACAAAACTACAATACTCGCCTTAACATGGCTAATACGACCATAACTGCGATTCAAGAACTCAGTTGTGAAGTTATACTAAACAAATCGTATTATATGATCTAGTGTCCTCTGGTTAAAACTTTTTTTGTAGTCGCTTTCATCGAAGAAGTACGAAAGGGTCCGAAGTAATCTTCGTTCTTTGACTTTGATTTTTATTTATTTAGTGACAACACAACAGGCAATGGTCTAATTATAATGTTGAGCTTTACAAAGTAGTTGTACAGACTTTATTGACAATTGCATCTCTAAATTCTTTAGGGGACATATAGTATACGTCAAGATTATTGTGAACTGTACAGAATTTGTTATATATAGTACAAATTCTCCAGATTAGTGACCTCGTCAAGATATTGGTTCTTGCCTTTTTGCAGTATTATTAACGCGAGTTTTAGATGATGGGACACGAAACTGTAATGTCGAAACTAAATCCATACAATCTAACTTATTTTGAACAATTTTTTGAAGAAATAACTGATCAGCAATGTTGCGCCTTTGTTCTAAGCTCTGAATATTAAAGTTCTTAATGACTGCATTGTACCTATCATAAGCAGGATAGATTCTAGTTTCTTTAAAAGTCATGAATTAAAAAAAATTTGATTTGATTTTCTCTAATTGTTGGCAATGTTTCAATTGATATAGATTCCAAATAGAAGAAGCATATTTTACCTTGGCGCGAACATAAGCATAGTAAATTTTTTCCAGTGTTGATATGTTGTTGAATTCTCTTCCCATCCTAATTAAGAATCCTAGTAACTTCAAGGCGTCATTTATTATATTTGTAACTTGTATGTTAAAAGTCAATTTCGAGTCAAAACTGACACCAAGATCCTTAACTACAGTAGGTCTGTTTAGTACAATTTTATTAATGGAATAATCAAATTGATGAGTGGTTTTATTTCTATTAAATGATAATACTTTACATTTACTTATGTTGACTCCAAGTTGATTAATAGCACACCAGTTTGCAATATTATCTAAGCTTTGCTGAAGTCTTATGCAGTCTCCGATTGAGTTGACTTTTGTATATATAGTTTAAAGTCATCTGCAAATAAAAATTTTTCATTTTCAGGCACACAATCAGATTTCACAATTGTATCATTCAAACTTTTGTTTTATTTAGCGTTTTTATATTTCGATATATGTTTCAAACATTAGATTTCTCCTGTAATATTTACATTCTACTTTGTCAGAAACTGGGTCATGCACAAAATTTTTAAAGTTAAGGACGTGTGCTTGAGAAATTGGTGCTGACACCGTATTGGGTGTCTGGCATAATATCATGATTAAAGACAGAACATGATTCTACCCGTGAGTACAAACTTTCTCACAACATTGTGCCAAGTATTTGAAATACTGCATGAAATAATATAAACATAAGATTTATCAACGCTCCCTAGATATCAGCCTCAAAATTTGTTTTCTTGAAGAGACAATATTGTTATCTCACCTTTGTCTGGTAGCGATTATTGAAACCTTTTTATTAAATTTTAACAGCGTATTAATGCTGAGAACAGAACATTATTTAAATTTAATTATTTAAGACAATATTTTGAAAAAGTATGTCTCCTTATTAACAAGTCTCCTACCAATTCCTATAATTTCCACGTATGTGTCAACTGCAATGAGCGCTTGCAGTAATTCTATGTAGAGATGATTACTAATGTTAATTTTTGGAACGTCTTGCATAAGGCAAGGCTTATTTTATATTCTGAACAAAAAATTTAATTCGAGGTTCATGAGAGTTCCGAACTAATCTAATATTTCTGTGATCGTTTACTGGAAAACACTATACACTACCGTAATCAAATGTGTACACTTTGTGACCGCTTTCTTCTCTGTAAACGAACGGTTCTTCTAAGAACTATTGAAGGTAAAATGTTCGGATGGAATGTGTCTTTACCAAGACAAACGTTAGTAACGAGGTCCTAGGTTCGGAGAAGTCCGGCGACCATACCAGTGAGTGTGGGAGTCCCTATCGCGCGCCAGGTACGAATCTTCCAATGGACACCTAATCACCAAATGCCTCTACTTGAACGCCTTCGATACCGATGTAATTAATGTTGGGAACCTGAGCAAACGTATGGTGCCTACAAGTTTTCAGTCCAATGGAGTATCACGAGTTTTCCAGTCGTATTACTGAGAGTACCCAACGACAATTGACAAAGAATAATAACAAGATAAAAGAAGAAAAAAAGTATATCGTAACACGGATACACTTGATCCTCAATAAGAACATACAAATAAGATACTCTCTCACTGAAACAAATAATAATTAAGACAAGAAGCTAATTTATATATCAATATAACCTACAACTGTTATATCCGCAAACCTTGATGCGGATATTATTTATTATATAAAATTCAGCACAAAAGAATTTAATTCAAACGAAGAACGTTTTATTATTCTTAACTTTACAGGACTTCCTATTGATAGTGTCAAAATATTATAATATGTGCAACAGCTCAGATAGTATTCCTTGATAGCAATATACTTCGTGCTCTTTCCCTTCTTAACGTTCTCCAAACAACAAATATTTGCACACTTCAACTTTAGACAAATATAACATATCAAACAGTACATGAAAAAGTTCCAATACTTTATCACTCCTTAATACTTTTGCTCCAACTAGGATTATATGCATAATCGTGCGAGACTTAAAATACGTATTTTAACACTCAAAGTTAAGAACACAATACCATATAATTATCTCTCTTGCTTTTCAAATAAAAAAAGTATTCAACTCAACTATACCTGTCACCTTTATCTCTAATCGAACTCGGTTCGGCCTCGGTATGAACTCGGTGATGCTATGAATACAAAATTATTACAACGAATGTTAGCTATCATACAAACACGGGACACCTACTATGGTACGGTGCCAGCAGGACACGGATTCACTACTGTGGAAAGACGACACCAGGACACCAAGTCACTACTGTGGAAAGACAACACCATGACACGGAGTCACTACTGTGTAATGACACCCGGGCACGGAGTCACTACTGTGGAAATACGACACCAGGACATGGAGTCACTACTGTGGAAAGACGACACCAGAGCATGGAGTTACTACTGTGGAAAGGCGACACCAGGAAACGGTGTCAGTACTGTGGAAAGACGACACCAGAAACCCTGGAAAATTACCACAACAAGTTCTTTACACGGACCAACATACCTCGCAATTTTTCTTACCTTGAGTCTACCTGAGGTAGCATTGGTTTTAGTTTGAGTACGGCACACAACCCTCTCAAGCTTAACCCTAAATTGACAGCGCTTATGGTCAGCGACAATATTTACAGTTACATAGGTATGTGTTTTCACGCGCTCTCTTCAGGCTTGTGCATAACCCTTAATTCCCAATACATAACACTTCACAGTCCCCTTGTGTAATAGACCACGAGGCAAATATTGCAATTGTTTCTCAACCTACCACTACAAGGAAGTACTTGAGGTTTATTTATATTTTAACTGACCATTGAATGCTAATATGGGAATGGACTACTCGTATAGACAGACACATATACGGGTGGTACTTTTAAACGTCTTTTATTTCTTCAGCGACGTAACAAGTCTGTATTATCCTTGGAACTATATCTGGCACCAACTTTATTTGTAACTGCACGATATCTTATTCATTTCTTGAAATACCTTCGTAACAATATCCACCCATACTATTTTTCTTGAGGAGAGAGGGAAGGCATAACTATGTGTCCACCTACAGATATTAACTCGTTATGATAGAAATATATTAAATTTTATGTGCATTGTATAAGTTCAACTCCGTTAGTATCGTGACATGTACATAGATACGATGCAGACGGGATTATGAAAGCCCGCATTCATTTATTGCATTCACAGGGAATTGTGTTATATGGTAAATTTCACGCTTCCGTTTATGGCGATTGTAACTTAACCAGCCTTTAAAACACCTCTGAGATTTTGTCCAAAGATTGAGATCAAAGATGCTATACGAGTGATTAGTACACAGGTACTAATCGGAGAGAAACCTCACCTATTAGTTACCGGTACTACTCTGGACAATGTTACTCTTGCCCATAAGCAGGACAAAACTTCTGTATAGTACATTCGAGTAATATCGTCATGATTTTTATTTGTATGTATATAAATGTTACTACTGCAATATAGTCTACAATCCTCCAGTAGAAGTTACATATCTGGTGTAGTAAAAAGTAATCCATTATTTTTGCATGACATTGAAGGCTTGACTTACCATAGTTAGAATGATCCGATTTAGGTCACATATGCGCCGTTTTGTTCGATAACGTGTTTCTATTTGGAAGGTAATATCATGATGCCTCTCTCATAGAAGCCCTTGTCCCTATTGGCAAAAAATTGAGACAGTCGATTTTCACAAGCCTCTCTTGAAGCGAATTTTTCACCAGCAAACGTGTTCGCCATGTACAGGAACAGATGGTAATCACTCGGTGCCAGGTCCGGACTATAAGGTGGATGCATAAGAACCTCCTAACCAAGCTCCCGGAGCTTCTAAAGAGTCACTATCGATGTATGTGGCCTGGCGTTGTCCTGGTGGAACACAATGCCTCTCCTATTGGCCAAAGCTGGGCGCTTCTGGGCGATTGCTGCCTTCAGACGATCCAATTGTTGACAGTATAGTTCCGAGTTAAGGGTTTGGTCGTAGGGGAGCAGCTCATAGTAGATAATTCCCTGCCAATCCCACCAAACACACAGCAAAACCTTCCTGGCCGTCAATCCTGGCTTGGGCACCGTTTGCGCCGGCGCACCGCGCTTCGACCACGACCGTTTTCGCGTGACGTTGTCGTAAGTGATCCACTTTTCATCACCAGTCACCAACCGCTTCAGAAATGGGTCGCTTTTGTTGCGATTCAGCAGCGATTCGCAGATGGAAATTCGGTCCATGAGGTTTTTTGCGTTAACTCGTGTGGCACCCATACATCAAGCTTCTTTTTGTATCCAGCCTTATGCAAATGGTTCCACACGGTTTTTTGTGCAATGTTTAGCTCTTGGGCAATCGGAACAGTGCTTACATGACAGTCGGACGCGACAATGTCCATGATTTTATCGACATTTTCGACACGTGGCCTTCCAGTGCGTGGTACATCTTTGACGTCAAAATTACCGGCACGGATTCGACGAAACCAAAATTGCGCGTGATTGGCTGTTACAGTATCAGGACCATAAACACTATTCACATTTGCAACCGCCTGGCTTGCGTTTTCGCCTTTATCGAAGAAAAACTGTAAAATATAGCATATTTTCTCTTTGCTAGTGTCCATTTTGACGCGCGCTCACACAAGACTGAGTCAACTCATCACAACTATCTGAACAGTGTTTGTAGTACGCAATCTCATCGTTTGAACGCCATCTCGTTGAACCCGACGGACTTATACAACGCGAGCTACAGATCACTGAAGCCATCTATTGGCAAAATAATGGATTACTTTTTACTACACCAGATATTAAGAAGTTCACTTTGACAATTTGTACTCCTCGACTGTGTAAGATTTTTAAACGATACTTGGCATAAGAAGACAACGTATATAGGATTTATGAAAAAAACTTACTGAATCCTTGGACTTCGTTCAGTACTCTATTTTCTCGATAAGGTTTGAGTTCTTCCACTTACAAATATAATTCACAATGATCTCCTTTTCTGCCAGTATATTTATTGCATATAGCGAGCTTGTGACCGACCGCTGGCCTTGTGACCATCATATATTATTATTCCACAACACTATTCAAACATTTGGCTCCTAGTTATTTTAATACTAACATGGCCTCCGATAACTTTTCTCACTTGTTACGTAAGTGTTTGGAACTTTTCGGCCGCACTTTGCTCCAAAATATCCCGTTTCTTTCACAGCTATTTTAACCTGCTAGCAAGATAAGCCATGTTCCCTGTTGATCTGATCTTTTTTTTCTCCCCACCGAAAGTTCGAGAAAGGAAGCGCACTTCCGCTTTCAAGTTTGTGACGTCATACTTATGCACAGGCAGCGCTATAAGTTCGTTGTCACTCGTCCATACCCTGTGTGCGAAGTAATTTGGAATATAAATGTAACGAATTTTTAAAATTTGCACTTTCTAAATATAACTAATCGAGGCTACCGGATCAGACTGTTATAACTTGAAACAAAAAGTGCTGTTGGTAAGAAAACTGTGCCAATATTGAACAATCGAAACGAACCATATATTTTATGACCTGGATGACCATATATTTTATGACTATTAAGTTTACATGAAGCTCTTTAAATGGAATAAATAAATAAAGCTAACTATCGATTACCGGTAGTCCCTGGCAACTTGTTCGTGCTGGCGGACCTGACATTCAACTACTGTGCTTTCATCCATTAACTCCTTGAAACATCGAGGCCGCAGTGAGTCAGTCGTAGAACGCTCATTTCATACTCGTAGGGTCACCAGTTCGTTACCTGCTCATCCCATGTGGGATTTGTGGTGAACACACCGTGTATATGTTTTTTCTCAGCATTTCCAAGTTTCCTTTCAGTTTCTTCATTTCACGTATTCTTCATTCATCATAGATCCGTTATGAAACAAAATTGTCTTAAAACCTTAAAATAAAATTAAAATTTTTTTGAAACATCGGGGTACAAAATATCTATTATAAATCTGCAATCCCAAAATATTTGTCAATTGGTTCCTGAATTTCCATTGAACAACTTTAGAGCGGAAGAATTGAGAACTGATATATTCTTTATGTTCAGAGTTTTACTTTTAAAAAGTCTGGGATAGAAATACATGTTGAATGGCCTAAACACTCAACAGAAAATAACAATTTTGTCGAGACTGTCGATGGAAAAGACACACAAAGTAGAAATTTTGGAAAGCTTACTTTAGTTTCACTATTACTATTACTACACTATCACTATTACTATTACTTTAGTTTCATGTAAGATAAATGACTCCTAAAATGTATCAAAATGGTACAAGTCTTCGCTTCAAAGGTATTCCATTTCACATTTTTCGAAACTCACAATTTAGACAATATACATAACCTGCTGCATATGTCATTTAATTCGGTAGTGTAAATACTTTGAGAAGACATCTGAAATATAATGAATATGATATATAATTGACTAAAGCTAAGTGTAAAATGAAGGGCCGGTAATTAGTTATTGGAGAAGAAAATGATATTAAGAATTATTTGTAAAGAGGTGAAACTTCTTATTGGTCCATCTGGTGTACTTCATGGAAAATTTATCTCTATTTGAAGACCAATATGCTATTGCGGACATAATAGTGGCATAAGTACTTGCAATTTTTAATCATGAAGAACAGTTTTAAGTCTCATATCTGATTTTGGCTGGTGTCACACCTAGACATCTATCTGCCTTTCGTTTGCTGGACCAACGTATTGTATCTATGTGCTGAGAAAATTAAAATTGATATGTAATATGCAGGCAAGTTTATTGGTATTGTTAAAATTGCTATGAAAAAATATCCTTGCAAAAAGGGAAAAAGATTAATCGACTTTTTGAAGTAAAATCAAGGTTTCTCTCTATCCTGGTTCCTATGATAATTCAGATTGGGTCTTAACTGAAAGTAAGACAATATCATAGCGTAAATAAAAAAGTAATGCATTGCGCCGAAAATAAGCCACACACTTAAAATTAGAGGTTATTTCTGAGGGGAAAATATTGCCATACAAAAATCTTGTCTTTTTACTAGGCAAGGCATCAATCATTCTTAAATTCAATACTAGCAAGTAAATATGTATGCTTACAAAAGGTAGAGTATAATATCACTTAACACATTTCCATTGTGTTATGCACTGTTTCCATTGATGACCCCATGATAGTTGTTCATTTATCATTTCCTGTGTTCTTTTCCCCCCCCCCCCCCATAGTACATCGTCCTTGATGTCATCCAACGTATTCAATACACAGCATTTTTGGAACACTTGTTGATGGACTCTGATGATATTCTGGATCATGAAGTGTGAATCTACTCACACAGAAGAGATACTGATGGTCCACTAACCTTACCAGCCGGTGTGAGGAAAGCATCTCCTTCCGGAAGCGAGTATGAATACTGTTTTCGGAGTATGTTTATCAACAGTTTGTTTACGACAAAGTGAAGTACCTGTAGTCTTAAAGTTATGCATCAGATATTACGACGAGATCTGTCTCTTGTAGAGCAAGTTTATTCTTCACTTCATGAGTTACATGTCCCAAATAGCGTTTGTCTTTTGGCGAAAATTTGAAGAATGAGCTTGTTTCGTTTACATAAACTAGTAGTATTGTTGCATTATATAAAAATGAAATAGGAACCATATTTAAACAACCGTTTTATTCTGAAACGTCGTCAGATCAAAAGTAACGAATGCAAGCCGAAACGTAAGTTCTCGCAGTTGGAATTTAGATAAGAAATGCGGATAATTGTCAGGACAATAAGGAAATTAAATACTGAATAAAGGTGGAAGATGAAGAAGTCAGTAACGAAACTGAAACAACTACGAAATACGATTTGTTTATCATACATCAACATAAAGCAATTACCGAAGTAGCTGGTGAAATTCATAATCAGGTCAACATTTTTTAATTAACCAATGCTAAATTGCTTCTGTTATAATAAATCTGAAATAGTGTAGAGATCTGGCCTAGAGTGTACAAACTTAAAACAGTACATGGAATTGTCATCCTATTACCCGTATTTGTTAGGAAGTTCAAAATGTTGATGCAACTTTAACATTCCTAAATGTTTTTTCCTCTTTATTTTAACTATATTTGAGAAATCCTCTAAGGAGAATAATCCACTAGAAAGTTTATCGGCATACACGTTAATGCTACAACAAAACTAGTTTAATCCTTTCCTGTTTCTGCTTCTGACTGAAACACTAAAACAACGTTAAAATACTGAATAACTCAGCAATGAAAGCAGTTGCGGTTTCTACATTAACGACTGCAGTTGAAAAAAATATTTGCGAGGTTGCGTAGTACGAATATTGCCAAATGCAATTGAGTTTCATGGGTTCATCTTTCGCATAACTAGATAATAGTACGAAAGGAATGAGGATATATCTATTTAATAGATCCTTATTTAAGGACAAAGTAAAGAAGGCACTAAGTGCCTACTTACGAGGAAAAGCAATTTTTAAAACTGTATTTCCTTGCAAAACAACACGTTCCACTATTTAAAAACACCCAACAAAAATACTAAGCAGTGATTCGTTGGACTTTGATTCTTATATATGTTAGAGACATAACAATTTTTATTAAAAAAATAATTTCAAAATATTGCACTTAGTACCTTATTTATTTGAAGTTCTCAATTATAGTGTTTCGATTATGTACTAGTTGCTAATATTGTTTGCTTTGGACAGGATATGAGTAGAATGACAAAACATTGAAATAAACCTATTTTTATTGGAGTTAAACCTATGGAAGTTTAAAGTAAAGTTATCGACAACATGTTATTTAGTTGCATTGTTAAAAGTTATTTTGTATTTGTGGTTCTGAAAAATCTGGTAGAATTAAAGCCACGACACGTTTAGTTTATAGGTTCATCTCATTAGTTGATGCTAATAGTAGAATAGTAGAACAGTAGGATCCTCCGACTCGTCATTTATAAATATTGTTGATTATTCATTTGAAAGTGGCTTAATCTTGTTGAAGGCTTAATTTACTGCTCCGTTTTATTGGCGTTCAACTAGCGTGCGGCGAAAGCATACGAGTGATAACTTTACATTTCTACAACACAACGTAGTATCATTTGGGATTTGGATCCCAGAAAGTGTAGTTTTATAAAATATAATTGCAAGGCTCATTTAAGAATTTCACGTAATCAACTAGAAGAAAATAAGATAAACTATTATTATAGACACAAAATAATAGTTATCTAGTCGATCGTTTCAAGCAAATGAAAGGATGGAAACCTACTGACTACGGCCTGGACAACTACCTTCCAACACCTTTTTTCCTATCCTACTCCCGTCTGAATCTAAGATGCCTAAATCTAAATAAATTCAAGCACAGAAAGAATTGAGTGTTGATAAGAACAACTATACTGTATAATAAACAGAGTAGATCATAATAATTTTCATTTATATGTACTATCATATGACTACATTTTCCACTGAAAACACGCGTTAAAATTAGCGTATATAAAATAATTATTTACCATTAGTTTTTCAATCCATAGTTGAAAGAATAAATCAACAATTGCCAAATAATGGAACACCACCTTCACAAATGTAAAAAATAACGTACGTTGTCTTACTAATGAATATATCTGAAGAAGCTCTCAGATAAATAAAGTTAGTCCACTGAACTTAAGATTTTGACTCACTGGTTTTCGTTCTATGACAGTTGAATATCACAAAAAATAAAGTATTCCGTTACAAAATGTATTACTCTGCAATGGTTGAAGCTAGAGAGCTCGGAGACGGCTCATCTTAAAGTTCTTTGTAATAAGCTTTGTAGTAAGCTTTCATATGATACAACACTTAACAGTGTTGTACAAAATTTTGTATCCTGAAATAATAAAATATCATTTGATTTGAAAGTTGATCGATTTTTTTAAATTTCATGGAACAAAAACCAGTGAGTCAAAAATCCGAAGGAAACAATTTTTAATATTCTCAACGGTTACTAGCAATAAACCAAAAATAATAGAAATCTTAGACGGTGAGATAAACAAAGTTTGTTGAATTAACCTCTATGCAACGAAAATGAGAAAAATCATTTTCCACATTTTAATTAAATACTTTTAACAATACGAGAACATTTGTGATAATCAAAATTAATAACTATTAACTTATCTACTATTTTAAAAAAAAGATGATCAAAATTGGTGCAGGGTGACCAGAGATATCGCACATTTTATGAAAGCTCAAACCGCCATTTTTAAGTGCCCACCATTTTGAAACGACGGTATTTTGAAAGTGGCACCAAAGCATTCTGGTATCCTGACACATCTAGATACACATTAAAAGTAGTTCCTTGCTTTCTTCACGAAGTAGTATACGATAAGATAAAATGAATTGTATGGGCGGTAAGGAGTAGCATACGAGACTAAAATATTTACCCTATTGTCCCCGATTATAGAGTCTGCAAATGACCAGGAAGGTTTCACATTTGTCTCAAATGAAAGCGAATTGTGGTAGTTAATATTACATATAAGAAGTGCCACGCAGGAATCGATCCATCACTAATAATATTGTTGTAGTGTCACAGAATATCCTTGTATGCAAAAAATGTGTTCAAATGCGCAGGTAGAATTTTTCTACATTTTTAAACAATGGTTCTAAGGATATTAGTCACTAAATAAGAAGAGTAAAAATTGTTACTCTTTTTTCGTTACAAAAGTGTGTTCATAGAAAATTATTGGTATTTGATCAGAAAGGCTTTTTAATGAAACACTGGATAGAAATGCGATCTTTAGAGATGGTATTCCGATAGTTATGGGTGAAATTTATTCTTTAAACTTGAAAGGTGAGAACTTAAACGTTGTAATGATTCATGACATCTGTAAGTCACCTGGTGCACTACGTATTGCATCATGAACTGTTGTGATAAACGTAATGTTTGGAGTTTGTCTAACATATAATTTAAAAAAAAAGGAATCTAACATGGCTTTACCTAACCTATTACTGTACTGCGAATAAATACTTACACAAGAAGATATTTTCAAATGGAATTGAACAAAATATGACCAGAACTTTGGAGAGATCTTTATGTCTTATTTTATAGTGAAATAATGTTGTCCTGAGTGAAAATGTGAAAGAAGAATTTTCAACACGAGCCTATAGAAAACAGTCACACCAGACAAAATCATCAATATAATACATAAAGTGCGTACTGTATAGATGTCACCTCCAACCGGTCAGTGGGAAAAGGAGCAGCAGATGGCTAAGGCTGCATTAAAAAATAAAATTTAAAGTAATGTAGATCAATTTTAATGCAGTACGATTTTCTGATGGTTATGTTAGCAAAAATGTATTGAATATTTAAATATAATGAGTGAATTACTTCCTGCACTGTTATAAATTTTGTAAAATTTGCTAAGAATTTTCCGGAAAGTTCCGTAGAATTTTGAGTGCCATATTGGTTCATGTTGTTTCATCTCAGAGATTCTCGAATCATTAGGCGGATATTTTCCGTGTTAAGTTCAGCACATGCACTGAATGAGAAAACTTATCGTAGCTCTGCATGCGTTTTGATCAAGAAATCGCCGTCGCCATCTTGATCAGCTTTTAGTTTGATAGAAATTGGAAATATTTTCAGCGAATGAGAATTCCTAACCGTAATTGACAAGAACAAAAATTGTTAAAGTGTGGCGTAAGTCGTGGAGTCAAATTAGGTTATGGCTTCGGGATTCAGAATTCTGTTTTCTTTCTTTCGCTCTCTCTTGCTTCCAGTATTTCTGAAAACTGCATGAAACATGCTATTTATTAGCCAAGTTACTGAAAATTCCCTGACAACTATGGTTGTCTTTCGTTCTGCAGGAATGTTTGGATTTTTTTTTAAAGTGTGCCTTTTAATTTTCTTTCAGATCCAATGTAGAATATAGTAGCTGTAATGCATTTTTTCGGGATCAATCAATCTCCGCTACAGTAGATAATTGCATATTAAATTTTTAAAGGCATGAGCATTCATCCTTAGGAATCTGGGGAAAATCCAACCCACCCCACCGACAAATCGAACACTGTATATATATGACAATTCAATAAATTTAATTTTGAAATCTTGCGTACTTCGAAAAAGGCACTGACTACCCATGTTACTGAAAATCCAATTAAGACGTACCTAATAAAGTAACGACGATCGTCAATTACATTTAACAATTACGTAGAAATAGGTTATTTTAAGGAATCTAATTAATGTTTACAATATTAAACCAAAAGGATTTTGTTCAAATATGTAACATACACTCACTCACTCTCTCATAATGTTTAGTTTGTTCGTGTTAAGCTAGAAACATGAATTTTGGCATGAAGGTGGAGGATGATAAATAGGTAAAGGAAAAAAATTCCATCATTTTGAAAAGTTGCCATCTTGTATTCATAATGGCCGCCAAACGTAAAATTTTATAGAATACACAGCCTAAATGGTTAAAGCTGGAAAAACGAAATATTGTATGACGGTACATATCATTAGTAAAAAAAAAAAAAAAAAAGGTAAAGCTATCCCCTGTGCGATACGCACGCGCCGTGAACAGCGCATGGGAGATGTGGAGGTAGCGATCCACATTTTCTTGACCTACGGTGCGAAGTGAGGTGGGGTGGTCAGTCCCACATTCGACCGCCTTTACCTTCTCAAGGTGCCCAGGAGTACCAAAGACACTCTGGTACTCAATTCGATAGGAGGCTGAGTGAACCTCAGAGCGCCAGGCATGGGAACACTATGAAAAGTCTCCAGTGTCCTGGCCGGGATTTGAACCGGATAGTCAGACGCGCTACCGCCTGAGCTACGGCGACTCCACATATCATTAGTAGGTTAGGAAAATATTACAAAATGTCTTCAAAGACACAATCTTGGAACCAAAATGGCGGACCCCTTAATCTATTTTCCACATTGTTTGACCTTGAGATATGACATTTAGCATAAATGTGTATTATCCAGAGTAGTTTAGGAAAATATTACAACATCTTGAAAAAAGTCGTTATCTTGGATTCAAAATGGCAGCTCCAAAACCATTTTCCACACCGTTCGAGATAGAAAAATGCAATTTGGTATGAAGATGTACCATCACGAGTAGTTTACATTAAATTGGGCAAACCACCAGGGTATGGGGAAGATCTTCACCGTGGGGGCGCAGTCCCCCGGAGAGTCTGGTTGCGATAAAGGGAGCGCAGTCCCCCAAAACTCCACAAGTTGTGGATGCAGCCCACCACTGGATACTGGAAGCAGCACTCCCAGCGAAGCAAGTATATATATTATACACTTACAAAAAGCTGTGAAATCCGAGCAAAATACAGAGGTTCAAAAAGTTCAGCCAAGTTCTTCAGCCCTAAAAGTGGTGAAATGGAGGTAGGATGATCCAAGTTCCTTGGCGACAGCATATAAGAGGAACACTGGAACTTGGCACGAGGTGGCAAGGTTCATGATCTTCAAGCCATAAGGCTGGTGGCGGCCGTAAAACCCACCATGCCCACCACCACCAACCTAAGGCTCGAAGTCGAACATTATGAATCTTGCCACCTCGCGCGAAGTTCCAGTGTTCCTCTTACATGCTGTCGCCAAGGAACTTGGCTCATCCTACCTCCATTTCATCACTTTTTAGAGCTGAAGAACTTGGCTGAACTTTTTGCACATCTGGTGTTTTTGCTCGGATTTATGTATACAAGAAAGACAGGCCAATTAAATTTTATTTGAGATAATTATGTCCATTTGTTGTTAAGTTTTATCTTGTAATTTTTAATATCATTTAGAGCCTTTTCCCATTTGTTTATAACACAATACTGGAGGTCAATACACTTTTTTTTAAAAAAAAAATACTTGTTCTTTACACCAGAATGTTTTTAGTTTTCTGAAGACCTCTTACATTTTCAGTTTTTAATTGCTTTTAGATTTTTAACAGTTAAGTTTAGACGTGACGACGATAAGAAGCTTATAACTTACCACCGATACAAATAAATTTATCTTACGAACAATATACAATCTATTTGTTGCGATAGGACTATATTCCTATGTTCCTCTGACACATTTACCCCTGACACCCACTCATTGCCGAGAATGACTCCGGTGGTGTTGGAAGAGTGTGCATTGCAGAGGTATTCAAAGATGAGAAACGTCTGTCTTGGACAAAGTGACGATCTTGTACGTGTCTGTAGGCGAGCGGGAGAATCTATGGTGTGTTTGCACTCTCCATTTGGATCTTATATCTGGACTGATGTTATGGGGATGGAACAATAAGAAGCTAAATAGTGAACTTCGAAGAGAAGCAGACAAAGCAAGAGAAATATGGATGGCAAAGAAATAGAAGACAAGAATACGATCTGATGTGCAAGGAAGCAAAAATGATGGAATTTGAAAGAAACGGAAGGATAAATCTGTGGCCATTGGAGAAGAAAACTGGTAACCCCATTAGTAATCGGAAAGGTATATTGGATAGATGCAAAGAATACACAGAAGAATCATGAAACCTTCCATTGCCCACAAACATTGAATACATACAGGAGAAGAAACATAAGTAAGTTATAATGATTAAGGGTTCAAATTACTAAGAAAAGAATTTGAATAAGTTGAAAAATGGTAAAGCAATGGGTATGGATGCTATTCCGATTGAATTGATAAAAAACGTAGTAGAGAAAGTAAAAGTAAAATGCTGCGACTCTGCAACGAAATTTATCAGTCTGGAGAATGGCTAAGCGACTTCTTAGAAACGGCATTGATCCCAGTGGGAAAGAAGAAGAATGCAAGATGTGGAAATTTCCGATCAGCGAAGACTCTTCCACGAATATTAAATAGAAGATTAAACAGTACTGTGAATGCAGAAATTGAGAAGGAACGGTTTGGATTTCAAAGAGGGAAAAGAACAAGAGACGCTATTAGTTTATTAAGAAAAATAAGAGAGAGATTCATAGAGAATGATAGTGAAGTATACATAGCATTTGTTGATCTGAAAGGCGTATTGGATCGAATCAACTGGAAAATTTTAATGCAAGTATTGAAAAATTCAGGTATGAAATGGAGATATCAAAGACTTATTAGAAATTTATATTTAAATCAGAGAGTATAGATAACAGTAGACAACTTATGAGAACGAACAACAATAAGTCCAAGAGTGAGACATGGATGTTGTCTGTTACCCACTTTACTTAATATATATCTAAAAGAGGTTATTAATGAGATTCTTCGAAAGCGAAGGAGTTACGGTCGGGGCAAGAAAAATCAAATACATTAAATTTGCGGTTGCTGTGGTTCTTGCAAAAAATGAGAGATCACTTAACAACAACAAAAAAAAAAATTACGCGAACACTGTGAGCCACGGAATGAAAATAAACTTAAATAAAACGAAAGTGATAATAGTTGGAGGGTCATTCCACGTCAAATTATCCAATACAGGTTGCATCGCTATTTTAGAAAAACTTATTTTTTGTACATGAGTGCCTACATGTCTTAGGATATCAGAACAACTTTAGAAAAAATGTTATGCCCTCCCGGGGAGACTATGTTTCCAACATGGCATATGACGTCTTTTGCTCCCGTAGACGTACGGAAAACTGAATATCTCAAAAACCAGAAGAGCTATACAGCTGAAACAAAAAACGTTGTGTAGCTCGTGAAGTGTACTTTAAAGATGTGGAATAATATTTCCTCAAAATGAATTCCTTAATTTTTTAAAAAAAGAAATAGAGTGAAAAGTGAGTAACGAATTGTATAAAATTGGATATTTAAACTAATTTTGGAGGGTGAAGGAGTTGAATATAACGCTGCAAATTGTTGTAATATTTAGACGCACCAACTGAGTGTCTGCATCTAAAAAAATCATGGTCTTAAAACACACTCCTTTTTTCTACGGGAGGTTCAGACATGGCCCTTTGCGAAAAATGCGGGATTTAGGGCTTAAATATCTCAGATGTCTCATGAAATAATCTGAAATTTTGTGTCAAAGAAGCTTTGTATGTGCCCAACTCACAGCAAAAATTGCATTTTTATTTCGAAGTGGTTTGGAAACAGAAACAGAAAAACTAAGCTATCGAACCCCTCCAAAGAACGCCCCAGTGAGTTAGTCAACAACCATGGTACTTATTTCTGACTCTCCACACGCTGTTAAGTAAGGAACTACGTTAAAGCATAGGAATGGTATTGGTAGGTGGTTTCTATCTACATAGGACATTTTCCACTAGGTATGAGATAAAGAAAGAATGTAAATAAAAAAAAAGAAGATAGGAAAGGACGAATAAGATTTGTCTTTGATAGAGGGGGTAAAAACAAACCGGTGATGCCTGAAAAAAAAAAACTTGAGTCGGTAATATTAAAACGTGAATCCCACATTGTTAGTACAGCAGATAAAAAAACTCCACCAATAGTGAAGGGTGGAGAAAACCCGCTGTCGGAGACTGTTAGTAGGTATGGTTTGGTATAAGGTTCTAAAACTACGGTGTTAGGAATACAGTACTATTCACTGCTAAGTGAGACATTTAGTAAGGTAGGTTTTACATGGTTACTTGTTCGGTGCCGCGTTGCCTGGAATAAAATATTGTTAGAACATCTAAAATAGGTTAGTAATCTGAGTCAATTTGTTAGTTAGCATGGTTAATATAATGTAGTTATTCCGCAAGAGTTGTATTGTCGAATATTATATAAATGAAAAATAATGTAAAATATTATGTGGCCATAATAAGAAATGTGGAGGGGACACACAAACGCGAACATGTCCAAAATTTGAAAAAATGAGATACGATATGGAATGGTACTTAGAGGATAAGTGGAAAGTCAATACAGCATGAAAATCACGCAAATGCGAACGTACTCAATGATAGAAACCTGTGAAAATGCATGGTTCACATATAGCATATGGCGGGCTGGGATTCGTTTTCGTTGATTGTGAAAAAACTGTATCTACAGGACAAGTTCGCTTTTGCGTGTCACCTTCTCAAATATAAAATGACTACATAGAATAAAAATTATGCTTAGAATAAAAATTACTGTGACTTACCAGTACTTACACGCTGTCCAGTTGTCTATTGTTCCACGCGCCATTCAGCATTCAACTGTTCTGCAAACGATGCACCGTCCGCTACGTGTCGTTACTGTCGTCCTAGTCTTTTGTTCTATCCACGTGTGTGTGTGTGTCTTCCTCTACAGCAAGTCTACTATATTAATATCGAAATATTGCAAAAAAATTGTGAAAATTAGTGTTGTGTATGTGTGAAATATTCACACTCCAGTTACTTATTCTTTGTATTTTTCTTGGTTTGCCAGCTAACTCAGATGTCGAACATGGACTCTTTACTATAATGATCTCGGGGTATTACTCTTTAGTTCTTCCGGATGACGTCATATACTTTATTAAGATGCCTACTTGTAGGGGACCCAGGCTTTCGCACATGGGTGAGGCGAAACTTAATATTACTTTATAGATCTTGGCCTAGTGTAGAAATGCTACACTAGCAAAACCAGTAATTGTTTGCCGCAGAAATAAAATATAGGTAATGAGAAAACGTATTTATTTCATTTTAGTGGAATACTAAAACGATTCTCTGAGTAAGTTCTCTGTGGTTTTCTTACATGTCTTTACCCTGCAAACAACTTGATCATACACTATTTACAATCTACTTCTTCAATGAAAAGAGTGACAACATACTTTAAGTGATAAGTTGGGTAGACCAATTATTTACCAGGTTTGTTTCTATTAACATTTCCATTCATTAAATAATGTTTCCTAATTCAGAGTTGTTCATAATTTTATAATGCATTTTTGTCTGCCATCTGTTTATCAACATTCACATTTAACCATAAGTACATTCGCAAACAACAGACTGCTTCGCCTTTGTTGTACAACTTCTATATGCATTACGAACGCGTATAAACGTGGAATTAAGTAACACACATTAATTAACAGTATAATTGCTTACATAATTACAGGTAATATCCGAAATAAGTCGTATAATAGTTTGTACAACATTATGTAGCCGATGTGCATAGAATGGCATTACTGTAGCAGATGTGCATTATGTGGCTTTAGTGCACAAGGTAATTATTTCGTTTACCTAGCAACAAATGTTTTATAACATTAGTTCGTATTAATTTCTGTTTGATAGTAGCAGCTTATATATTAATCTAACCAAACCAAACCTAATTTAACCTACACTTCCGTTTAGGCTAACTGCGCGTAACAAACTCAATTGAGGCTAATCGAACGTAAGCTAACCTAGCAAAGCTAAGCCGAGCTAAGCATAGCTTTGGCTTGCTGTATCATGTGTGTGTGCTTATTTTTCTATGCAACATATGCTGTATCTTCCTTACTTTTTATCATAAATTTACCTTATATATAAAAGAGTAAACATAATCAAAGTAGGCGAACACTTCAATATGGGATCACTTTTTAGCCTAAATTTTGTGTTAGGTTAGTGTATAAGTACCTGTCGCGTGATTCATTTTTAGTAGCTAGAATTGGTGGTTTACCTTGAACTTCGTACACTTTCCTCGCTGCTATCGAATCGTCTAACAAAATGGCGATTACAAACACAACAAGTTTCGCCAACCAATACATTGGCTTAATCAGGTGAAAAAAAGTTACGGTAAAATACTGTGGGAATAAATGAAGCCGTCCTCATAGATGAGCTTTGTTAGAGCCCCATACAGGTGAAATAAAAAATGGCGTTCCTGAGCGTAAACAGGTTAGATGCAATGTTGCAACAATGTTTTGCGAAATGGAATGTTGTTGCCAGATACTAAAAAGGACTTGGTTGCAGAACTGTATATTTGGTTATATATTGGAAGTCATGTGTATAAATGTTTATTAACGTGTAAAAAAAAATGAAGTGAATGAATACACGATTAAAAAAATATGTCTTCTATTCAATTTTATTTATTATGTCAAACCACGATTTTTATTTAACAAGCCTTAATCTAAATTAAATGCATTTTAAATTTTTTTTTTTTTGTAAAAACGGATGCTTTTATTTACCATTCGGTCTTTATGGAAATATGATTTATAGAATATATTGGCTATTTCACGTGTGGTAGTTTTCCGGTGTTGTGAGAGGCTAGATGTGGAAAATTAATCCTTTTTGGCATCTCTAATATGCTCCGTTACCCTGGTGTTAAGGTTCCGTTTAGTCCTTCCGATATACTGGTCTTTGCACTAGCAAGGAATGTGGTGAACTCCACAACCTATGCTTTTCGGAACATACAAACATTGTGTTGTATATTACGAACACAACAAGTTTCGCCAATAATCCATTAGTTCATCAGGTGAAAAAAATGTATGATAAAATTCTGTGGAATAAACGAAGACGTCCGCAAAGATGGCCTTTGTCATTGCTCCATGCAGGTGGTTGCAATAAAATATATTTTAAAAAATAATTTATTTCGATTTATTTTTTTTTTTACATTTTAATAAACATTTCTACACACGACTTCTCATATATAACCAAATATGCAGTTGTGCAACCAAGTCCCTCTGTTTTAGTATCTGACAACAATATTCTATTTCGCAATACACTGTGGCAACATTGCACCTACCTTGTTTCCGCTCAGGACCGCCATTTTTGATTACACTGAGGGCATCTTTGCGGACGACGTCATTTATTCCCACAGTATTTTACCCTACCTTTTCACCTGTTGAAGTCAATGTATTGGTTGGCGAAACTTGTGTTTTTAATCGCCATTTTGTTAGACGATTCGATGGCACCGAGGAAAGTGTACCAAATTGAAGGCAAGCTTAGAATTTGGTTTTCTCCACGTAAACTTACATTTGAGAATTGTTGGTATTAATACAACACATCAAAATGCGTCATTTCATAACGTCATATTCCTTGTACATATGGGAACTATAGAGGAAGATTGATCAAAGTCCAATCTTTGTTCAAAAATTAGTTTTATACACCAGATGATACATTTTTGACTGCTTTTCATTGGGGAGAAGCCAATCCAATTAATTCCCTTTGCTGCATCAAAGTTAGGGATAGAAACATTTCACTTTAAAAGTTCATTTCTCCAAGTTAATATAACGGACATAGATCGTTGGTTCTCTAGTGTCCATATGAGTATTGCTGTTGAATACATGTTTCTTTTTCATCTTACAAAGGATGTCAAGCTAAGAAGAAACATAATTTCTGACAGATGATTCTTATGAGATCAACAAAGGTTCAACTGCTACCGACACTGCCCGAGACATTTGTGGTGTAGACAGAGAAAAAGCTATATGTCCAGATGAGAGCCTGGAAATGGATATTCCGTTCACAGACAATTTTTTAAGATCTCCATCAACGGTGATCGCATCAACCACCGCTTTGCTTTCGATATCGGGGTTTGCTACTACTTTCTAATCCAAATAGCACCCCAGTTGGCATCATGGTGCTGGATTACCCCTCAAATTGGGAAACATCACTGGTATTCGAACTGAATGCGTTGAGTCACTTGGATGAGCAGGAATTCAAATGCGTATAATAAATAGCACTATAATACCATCTATTATAAACTTTTTCTTTTCAAGTAAACTTTTATGAATGTGGATAACAAAATAACACTAACGTATACAGTTGTTGAGTTACAATTTTACTGAACGGTAAATAAGTTGCTAATCTACCGACGGAAAATACATTGTTGTATTATTTAAACTGTTATTGTTATCATATATGTAAATCAATTTCACTAATTTTATCGCATGTTAAACTTATTTTTATTCACCACAAAATACAAACGTACTTGATGAACATAGGACACAAATATACCAAGGGAAAGAATAATTGTATGCATCCAGTAAGGATACTTGAAAGTAGACAGAAAGTTAGCAGTTTAAACAACATAGCCAACGAAAGTGAATCAGAATACCCCAAAAATTTGTTTTGCTATTAAAGAAAAAAGAAAATTATATTCTTGTGAAACGTGTGTAGGTTTCAAAAACATCGAATTATTTTCCATGGTCCATAACTCCCTTTAGGTAATACGACCAACTAACTTGAGATAAGTTCGGATCAGTACATGTAATAGTTAACTTTCCTGTTATGGGAAAACTTGTGTCACTTACAGATATATTCTTCGTGTTAAAATTGATTACGATGCGCTGTTCCTGAAATAAAAATATAATATTATTCACAACATACGAAATTTAATAACGAAAACTAAACCTACTCTAACTGTTTAGCACTACAATTATGATTAATTGCTGAATACGTAAATTAGCTAGGATTTGAAAATTACAGTAGAAGCTCGATTGAACGTGATTGTCAGGGGATATGCTTTTCTCCCCGTTTTAGCTCAACTGCGGTAAATCGAAAAATGCCCTACAGGGTGACAGAACACGGGGTGAGAGATTGGGGATAAATAGTACAGAATAACCCAATTTTATGAAAGACACTGTACTTAAAATACATGAAGAGAATAGCTTTTGCAGTAGACATATTAAGCTTACTTCAGTGAAATACACAGATGAGCTACTGTACTGCAAGAACATACATTTTTCTGGATCGCTAAATTTTATTGATTTTTAGGAGGGGGCAGACAATACCCCACATACTTTCTACCGCATTCAATCCGAATCCGCGGTGAATCGGATCGTGTTAATCCGAGCTTCCATTGTAGTATCTTTCGCTATGCAGTGGAGAAAACTGATATTTAATTGTTTAAAGAAGTTTATTACTAAATTTGGGAAATACAGAATACCAACTAACAAACATGCATTTTAAAATATCGTATCAAATGTTTTATTGTATCGAGTGTCCCAAAAGTTTTGCAACACGTCCTTATATAGTACGTAATTCTTAAACTAAAACACATAGACACCGTTGTTGCGCTGAAATGTAGTCTTGTATGTTGAAAGCATTTTTAAACATTAACAAAGGAAACATCAATCATCATTCGCGTATGATTGTAAAAAATGTTGCTACAGTCGTTGTTTGTCTTTTTCAAGTTTTGTATAGATCCACACAAAACCCATTTGTTAAACTGGTTGCAACATTTGTCGGTGTCACTAGTGTCTGCATGGTTGTTCCTCGAATATGAGAAAAAAAAACTCCCTATCTAAAACTTACAACATTAGTACAAGGGCATTAGTGGTGTATTCCGAAAATGTAGGTTTCTCAGAACTAGAATGGTCTCGGACAACACTGTTAGTAGGAAATGACAGTGGGAGATGTATTTAACTTCTGTCTACTCCCCTATGCCATGTTCAACGAAAGAGAACAAAGTAGAAAATGTTCATAAAAATCTGACTTGGATACATCCAGAAACCCTGAGAATAATGGAAAATCAATTCTCCCTTTCATTCATGTAATGAACAACTAACAATCAGAACTCTCACGTTATCTTTCAGCGTTTCCGGTGTAGTGAAGTTGTGAAATTTTTCGGGAGTTTGTCTCATGTTTGTTTCATTGATTTGAGTACACTTCAGAAATATTTTTCACAACTGTACCTGAATGAAGATTGATGTTTCCCTTGTTAATGCAGGGTTGCCACAATCAGGGAATTCAGGAAAATCAGAGAATTACCAGAAAATTAAAAATTTGTGCGAAAAAATCAGGGAAAAGTCATGGTTTTTCGGTAGTTCATCAGGGAAAACGAGAAAAAGACCGATTTCAAGGATGCCGTTAAGATCGGCAAACGAAAAACAGATATAAAAATCAGACAGCTGAAGGAGATAAAAAATACGTTGGAAGCCAGAAAAGAGGACGAAGCCATTAATTCGGAAATTAAACGTTTGTTCAACTCGAAGAAGTGATTTTGATGAGTATCATAGTTAAAAGGGCTATTCTTATTTCAAGTCAATTGAACTAAAAATTATTTAATCAGGTGAACTTTAGGAAGTAAAATACCCTAATTGTTACGTACCTAGTGTGATGTAATAAATATCTCTCTCTCTTGTAAGGCTACACTCCATCCAAGATTGAAAACTCACTTATTATATGGCTAATCAGTATTAATTCTTATACGGTAGTAAACTTGTTTCCATACATTTTGGAAGTTATGCAAACAACATGACAGTTCAGCTACTCGATTTATTAAACTGTACTTATCCCATAAGTACCCTGAGGAAAAGAACGATAAGTTACCTGGGACACTACCGTTAGTCAGGAAAATAGATCCATCGGACTATACAACACTCTGCCACCTGTCAACCAGTTATTGAATCCCCCGCTGAAAAAAGTCACCAGTTTTGAAGACAAAGAACTGGGTCACTGTTCGTCGCACGTCATCCTCGTTTTGCAGTGTTTTCCCGGAAAGGTGGTTTTGCAGGCTGCGTAAAAGACAGTAGTCTGTTGGTGCAAGATTTGGTAAAAACACCGGATGGGGGAGTTTCTCTCAGCCACATTCCTCGACCTTAGCACAGGTCCTTCTTGTCGTTTGTGGACGCGCGTTATCACCATGGATTAGCGATTAACCAGAGGAGGACGTTTCTCCAACAATGCAGTCCGTAGGTGTTCAAGCTGCTTTCAGTAGACATCTGCACGATGGTCTGGTTACGTGGCAAAAGCTCAAACTGGATTATCCCACCAAACACTCAACATCACTTTGCAGGGATGGAGATCCTGTTTTGGCACAGTTCCTGCGTCCCCTCCCCCTTTAGGTATCCACTGCCGTTTGCGTATAATGTTATGGTAGAGGACCCACTTTTCATCCCCTGTAACCATTCTGCCCAGAAATTGCTCACGTCTGTGACGGGTGAGCAGGGAACTGCAGATGTCAACTCGCTGCTGCTTCTGTTGAGGCCTTCACGCATGGGGTATCCGTTTTCCGAGTTTCGACACGTGCCCAAGGTCCTGCAGATGACGATGAACGGTCGAATGGGTGACATGGAGTTCTTTGGACAGTTCTTCAACAGTTTTCATTGGATTTGCCTCCAACGCTGCTCGCAGGGTGTCGTTGTCCAGCTGCACAGGTTTCCCTTCTCGTGGGTTGTCGGTGAGGCTGATGTCCCCAGACCGAAACCTCTGGAACCACCTCTGGAATTTTCTCACATCCACAGTACCCTGACTATATACGACATTGACGTTTCGTGCCGCTGCGCTGGCTGTCCCTGGTGAAATTTATACAGCATGACCGTATGTGGTGCTCTGACACTGCCATGATCAAACACAAGCCACACTTCCAAATGCGGAGTAGACCGTTCTCCATCTACATATTGCTGCATAATCAAGTGCCCTACATGACAGCTATGGCACATGCGGTCCCTACTTCACTATTCGCTGGTCAGATGGCGTGATTGCAGAAGTCATCGCACATACGACATTATTTATGGGATAACCCGCTAACATTTTTTTTAAAGTCTGATATGAGTTTTCACTTCTCATCCGGCCACCTGGTGTTTTTTTTTAAGTAATTAAATTATTTTCAGGTACTTTGTATGTTACAGCTTCCTGTAATTACATTTAACTATTTTTAGTGTATGGGAGTACTCACAAGGAAGGGGCACGGTTCTCAAACACACAAATCCTATTCACACCTAATACATCGCAAGCAACATAAGATATGTAGATTACCAAAATTTAAGGTGCCATGGTCCAGGGGGAGGGAAGCTAGGGGCTTCGGAACTTCGAATGTCACAAAAATGTATTTAAAAACAGTAGTGAGGTTTTAATGGAATATCTTGAGCACGGGAAAAGTAATCAAAATAAAACTTGCACAACATATAACTGACCACAAGTAGTAACAAAAACCATAAGCATTGTTGCCATCTAGGAACCAGTGTTGCTAACGCAGGACAAAGTTACATTTTTTTAAATAGCATTATATACCAATTAATCCACAGTGGAAAAGTACTGGCAATGCAAAAGAAAATAGTACAAGTTGGTTGCACAGTGTTGCAAACTATGGAAGATATATCACACCAACACGAAGATTGTAACACTATGGTACCAGCGTTCATAAAATTTTTTTTTGTTTCTTTTTGTTTGTTACTAGTGCCTTTTAAATATATCTTACTTGACACGTAGTTCCATTCAGTGGTAACAATGCTTTCACTATTCCCCAACTCTTAGGTTAAAAAGTGAAAGAAGGTCGTTGGTCCTGAGTGTGCCTTGCATTATTTTATAAAGAAATTTTAAGTCATTCAGTTTTCTTCGTGTGTCTATGTTTTTAAGTCAAGAGAATTCAAAATGTCTACGTTAGATTTGTGTTGGAGGTAGGGTACCCTGTGTTGTACAATACGGATGAAGAAATTTTGGACGTTGTGTAATTTAGATAAATTGGTTTCACAAGCCATAGACCAGATAGATGAACAGTATTCAATAGTAGGAAGTACACAAGTGAGAAAATATGACCGAAGAACTATGAAATCTTTAATATCGGTAAACCTGTAGAGAAGTCCAAGAAGTTTGAGTGCTTTAGAAGTTAAAAATTCAATATGAGGAGTAAAATTGAGTTTTTCATCAAATATGATACCCAGGTCTTTGTAATGGTCTACCCATGGTATATTAGATAAGGCTAATGTGTACGTACATTTTGTGTTATGGGTTTTCAATGAGAAAGGCATTGCAGCAGTTTTGCAAGGACTGACTTTCAGTGACCAATTATTGCACCACATTTCAACAGAATCTATAGCGGCTTGAAGGAAGAAAGTATCTTCAATAGATTTAATTGTCTTAAAAAATTTGCAGTCATCAGCGTAAAGAAGTACCGAGCAAGAATTATCTATTTGTTCACATAAGTCATCAATGAAGATGGAAAAAAACTGGCCCTAAGGAGCTTCCTTGAGGGACACCTGAAAGCATGGGGAGCCACTTGGATGTGCTACCAGAGAAGACGACACGTTGTTCTCTGTCAGACAAATATGATGTTAGAAGCTGAAGGAGGGGTCCGTGTATACTAAATCTGGAAGCAAGTATGTGTATAAGAAGTTTGTGATTGACAGTTTCAAATGCTTTCTAGAAGTCTAGATATATGACGTCAAGTTCTTGTCTATTTGCTAGGGCATCCGTGGCGTTAGGCAGTAGGACAGCTAAGTTGGTTTCACAGGATCCATTTGGTACAAAGCCATTCTGGGAGGGAGAAAGAAATGGGAGGACATGATTTTGAATCCTGTCGGTGATGATTTTTTCACAAATTAAACAGAGGGCAGAAAGAAGGGAAATAGGTCTATATGAACTAACACAGGATTTTTCACCTTTTTCGTAAACCGGAGTAATATTTTCTTTTTTCCAGGAGTTTGGGAAATAACCCTCCGAGAAACACCTATTGAAAAGAATGGTGAGAGGTGCAGACAAAGGTTGTGCTAGTTTAATAAAAAATATGGAATTTATTTTGTCAGGTCCAGAGGGCTCTGGGGGATTTTAGAGATGTTAGAAGACGATACACTTCCACAGCGGTTGTGTTTATATCTGATAGGCAATGGGAAGTTTTAGACTTTACATCAGGAAATAATGGAGGATCTGAACAAGCATTAAAATTGTCATAGAAGCAGTCATTAAATAAAGCAGTCCTTTCGTTGAATGAAGCAGTACGTACGTTCACTGTATGAAACTAGAGATGGTGGACCTGAGTTTTGTCACCTGCAGTTTATAAGAGACCAGAAGCGTTTAGGATTGGTTACAGCTTGTGATAAAACAGATTCAATATAATTATCATAATCTCTACGGAGGAGAGCTTTACATAACTTGCGTTTTTGGATGAAAACATTATGAGTTTCATTATTGGGATACTGTTTCCAGAGCGACCATGAACACTTCTTGTTCTTGAGGGCAAGTTTTGTTTCTTGACTATACCCCATTGGAAACTTACTGGATTTTGATTTCTTGACAGGAACATAGTCTTTTATAACAGCGTCCAAACATGCATAAAAGAAATCCAAGGTATCTTCCACGTGTCCTGCTTTTAAAATTTCCCACGGTATTGCTTTTATTGCAGTTTCCACTAAGTCCCAATTCGTTTTATTCCACAGGGGCATAATTCGCTGAATAGAACAGCGCCAGCGGCGAGGGGGAGGAAACTGAAGTTCAATGTCTAACGACAGGTGGTCTGGTGTGTCGAAAATATTTCTACCTGGAGTGACCTTCACTTTTTCGAGGGTGGAAAGAACTAAATCTAGAACAAAATTACCTCTAGTTGGAAACATGTTATGTTGGAATAAACCAAGACCTTCAATGAAATGTTCGAAGAACCATCTATCCGGCTGGTTAGTACATGCACCACTCATGTTTGTATCCCAGCTGATATGTATGTTAAAGTCTCCAATGATGCATATATCACGTTCTTTGATTGCAGCAAGGACAGAATCGAATAAAATATCCAAGTATACGTGCTGATTAGCGTTTTTACTGTTATTCCAGATACCAGCATATTGGCCTGTGTCTCCACATATATTTTCTAACCCGACAACTTTTAGCTCATATATCTTTCATAGTTTGCAACACTGTGCAACTAACTTGTACTATCAAAAATGTTTAATTTACTTGAAAATAAAATTGTTCTTTTAACATGTAGTACAGTAGGGCTACTGAAATACAATATGTAAATCACTATGTTTCCGGTTTAGCCGAATTTTCGTTTAACAGTATCACCCTTCGTCTCATCAAATTCGGTTAAACGAGATTCCAGTGTAATTAAGTACCTATCGTGAATTATTAACGTATTTTGATTCGCTACAAAGGCATTTTGGTGATAGATTTGGAGTCCTAACGATCAACTATTAAAGAATATTTTATGAAATTTATATGTACCTTCTTGCTTTTAATGTTATCTTGTTTGTCCTTGAGAATAAATGCTGGATGGTCGACAGAATATACGAACGTCTTTTGCTGAGTAAATACATTTTTAAAGTTGATGGCTCCCTGTGATCCAGCTTTGATGGTGATTGGTCCCTGAGGTCTAGGAACATTGCAGACTCCTACCAGAGGAACCCTAGAAGGAAAGAATGTAGTAAGTTACTGTTATTATCCTTAATTTGACAAAAGTTTCTATTTCCACAATATGAGTTTTACATTGACTTCCACTGTTTTTCTCTCCAGTTTGGATCTTATTCAAATCCAAATGTTTACATGCCTTCACCATAATTACATGACAGTGGACAAGTCAGGAAAAAGAAGGGAAGAAGAGTCAATTTTCAAACAAGGTTGAAGAAGAATATCCCATATCTGATACTCAGTTCTTCCTTTGACACAACGTAAATAATACATCATACTTACACACTATCATATAATGCAGTACGTCTATACACGCTACACGTTGGATTACTGGTCTTCCACCACGCACCTCCCTAGGTGGCGGATAGGGGAATGCCGACCAGGTATGGTGGATACAGAAAATATTCCGGGGTGGACCAAAACCAGTACTGCTGCCTTACAGTTAGTAGATAGATCTACAAAGGGTGGGAGAAGATAACCATGAACAAAAATATGGTGAAGTGACAGCTTCACCATTACCGTCCTGAGGTTGAGGCTGAATGACATTGGCAAGGCTCAGAGATGAACAGAGAACGACTTCTTGAATACCTTCCTTTACTGCGAGGTCGTAAAGCTGACAACTCTATACCGCTAAATCACGTCAAGAAATGGTAACAAATTGTTCTATGGGTTCCCCTGGGGTAAAATTTTCTGGAGGTAAACTAGTCTCTCATTCGCATCTCCGGATGTGGACTGCTTCAGGGTGCTCCAAGAAGAGAATTATGAAACTCCTTAAAATAGGAATGTGGAACGTACGAAATTTATACACAACGAACACTCTCCAGATGGTAATACACGAGTCTGAGAATTCTGGTGGAATGGTCAAGATAACATTCGACAGAGCAATATACTTTCTACTACGGGGGAACTCAGTCACACCATTTTGGAACAGCATTCCTCATTAAGATAGTATCCTTCAGGCTGTTCGTGAATAGAGTTCGTGAACGAAAGAGTATCCTATATTACCATACGTACTCGATGATGCAATACTTCGACCTAGAAAAAATGTCCATGCTCCGACCTAGAAAAAATGATTCTACCGACAAAGATACAAGCTAGATAGATTGTTTGACCGATTACCGAAGTATGATACGAAAATTGTGTTGGGGGTGATTTCAACGCAAAGGAAGGGGGAGAATAAGGTTTTAGACCTACCATAAGCAAATCAAGTCTTCACGAAGAGAGGAACAACAATAAAGAAAGACTGATAACGTTTACGATATCGAAAAATCTAATAGTAAAGAGCACGTAGTTCAAGAGCAAAGATATACACAAATACACATGGATATCTTCGGATTGCAAAAAACACACAGCCAGATTGATCGATCACTTATTAATAGATAGACAAAGACATACCAACTTAATGGATGTTAGGGCTTACAGAGGAGCGAAAGGTGACACTGATCATCAGTTAGTGATCACAAAAGTGAGGGGAAAGTTATGCATCGCGAACAGGAAACGTAATGGATCAAAACAACAGAAATTCGAAGTAAAAACATTAGATAACCCGAATATAAGATTACCAAATCGAAATCTCAAATAGGTTTGAAATCTTAGCCGACTCGAGTAATAATAAATATGATATTAATAATAATGAAAGTGATGAGAGTAAGATGTGGGAGGTAATTCCTGCTAACGCGCCTAAATGTTTACGTAGATGAAATAATTGGAGATTACCAATGTGGATTTAGAAAAAAATAAATCTACGTTTTGGCCTTGAGGCAGATAACAGAGAAGCAGTGGCGTAAGTAGAGGCTTGCAGGCCTCTGGCAAACTCTCATGTCGGCCTTCTTTCTTGATTTCTAACTGACATCCTGAAAAAGTCCATAATATGTTAATATTTTTTGTAGTCCGTATGTTAGAAATATACACTTCTAAATAAAGGTTATAAAGAAAATATTACTTGTATATAACATTTTTTACGCCTTGAAATTCCTTTCTTCTTACTTTGAGTTCAGTCGACTTTTAATTTCTGCTATAGATTTACTCGATGGAAAGAAGTGTCCTGAAGAGAAACAAGAATATGTAGTCTTCTCCTTTCAAACTTTCTTGGCCCATGGTGCTTCTCAGATGTATTATTAATATTATTTTAAGTTTGTAAAATGAACACTTTGCACTGACAGCTGTGTCACGAACGGTCAGAAACAACATCAAAGCTGAACAAGAAAACTGGATAAAAGGAAGTGATTTTTCACCATAAGAAGAGTAGCTAAAAGCTAGTTCACTGATCGTTGTTGCTTATGAGATCTCATTACCGATCTTAAACCTAAAATTTCTCGCGAAAATGCTGATGAATTGTCTGTGAAGTAACTAACTTCGAAATCCTTATTTTTATGCAGGAGATCAATATCGCTTAAATTTTGCAGAGATGTAAGTTCGTGAACACTAAAATTCGATACCACTACACTTAAATTATTTAAATAAGATTTGACTTGCTTTCACATCGAGCACACGAAAAACACATTCACTAAAAAACGATTTTTTCCCCTTAACCGTTCGTCTTGAAAGAGTTATAGTCTTAGTGACGTCGCATTTTTCTATGAGGAGTATAATGAAATTCAGGCTGAATGGACCAGCTATTTGCTATTATGTTTACCTCCTCTTTCAGTTCTTCAAATTTCGATAATTATTCAGTAGGCAGTTTTGTAGTTCTACTGCTTCTGATAAATCCATATTTTTGGATTGAAGTGAGTTTGATACGATGTTGTTCGTCCGCAATATTTTGCGTTAGAAAATCATCAAGGAAAGAAAGTTATAATTCTCAGTATGTTTCTTTTTAAAGCTTTAGCTTAAGTTTTTCGTCAGAATTAGAGATAAACAAAATTATCCTACCAAGAACCTTTTGAATATCTTGAAATCTCACTTTTAAGGCAAAAGATGCGTCCTACTGTCCGGATCATGTAATTGGATTAAGTTTCTTTAGAGTTACATTTCCGTCATTCGCGCCGGAAAAAGGTTGCTAAGAATATTCCGCCTCTTGATGCTGTGAGAAGAAAATATACACAGGCCTTAGACTATATTAAAAAGAATCTCAATTTCTGTCACTGCGTCATTCACTACAAGATTTAAATCATATGGCTGCACAATGTACTTAACTTGTAAGTGGCTAAATATTTCGTACTCTCTTCTGACTACCATTGTAAATACAATTCATGATGCTCTCTCTTTTCTATTATATTCAAAATCTCATTAGCTATGCAGGCTGGGCCTCTACTATATGAACACCAAAAAAAAGTTCTTTAATTTCCAATGCGTTTGGTATTCCGTTTTCATGTTTTCGAATGATACGTTAACGATAAATTTTCACTTAGCTTGTATCTGTTATTATGGAGAAGAAAGAGTCTCTGTATCTCACTCACTACTTTGCTCTCCACTTTTAAAAACAGCTGGTTAATAACTTCATTCTGCACACTGTAACCGTTCAGTTGACTGCTGGTTACATGTTCAAAATGGTTTCTTGGGATGACAAAACTAAAATTGTCGTGGATGGGTCCCTGGATTTGATCCAATCCTCTCACTCCATAATTACGAGCCCGTAACGAAGAAATGAGAATACAATGGGACGTTTCACTCGTTGTTCATAGATTTTAAGAAAACATATGATGCTTCCGAAATTCGGAATTCCGTAAGCTTTTTTCGGAATTCCGAAATAAAAACAACTTGTTAAGTTAGTTAGGACGTATCTTAATGACCCGATAAGCATAAAGTTATAGGTAACGATATGCCAAGATAGTTTCGATGTTCGCAACCGATTGAAACAAGGTGATGCCTTATCATCACTACTGTTTACTTTGCGTTAGAATATGCGATTCTAAAAATAAAAGAGGACAAAAACTGTCTAACATTAAATGGTTTGAACTAACTAACTGTTCGTCTACGTGGATGATGTAGATTTAATAGTACGGAGGATATAAATGCACTACAAAGTAACACTGATGTCTTAGTAGAAGCTTGCGAGGAGATAGGTCCATAGGTGAACGTAGACAATACAAAATACATGATAACAAGCCGAAAAACAGAGGATGAAGGTAATAAAGATATATAACAATTAAGAATGAGATCATAGTGACTGTAAATAAATTTAAATACTTAGGAGCATATGTAACAAGCAAGAACAAGATTACGGAAGAAATAAAAACTCGCTTATGTTAGCATCAGGTAACGCATGTTTCTATTCAGTCCAGAAGCTCCTTACGTCGCGAATTATATTAAGAAGGCTAAAATTGAAAATATACAGAACGATTATTCTACCACTGATACTTTATGTTTGCGAAAGCTGAAGTACGACTCTTGCAAATGAACATAAATTACACGTGTTTGAAAATAAAATTTTGAGAAAGATATACGGGACGAAATAATCAGAGGGTGGAGGAAACTGCATACTGAGGAACTTCATAGACTGTATGATTCACCCAATATTATAAGAATAATGAAATCACAGCGGCTAAGATGGGCAGACCATCTGGCTCGGAAGGGAAAAAACTAAGATCATAACACCATATTAACAAATAATTTGATGTTTCATCAATTTTTAAATAAGTTTTTTTTTCATATTCTTTATTATTGTAATTAATTCAGTTCTTATTACTGGTTTCAGAAATAATGATTTCTCACGGAACTTCATATTTGATCTCTGCGTATCTAACGTCTTATTTGCATTATTTTTAGTGAGACTTTTTTTAAAAATTGATTGTTGTTCTGTAATGCGGTAATAGTGCACGTAATGCATGCAGTATGAATGCTTGCTAAGCGAAGCATAATATCAAGGGCGCGTTCGCTCACTATCACTGATTTTATTTATTTATTTTATGCTTTTAGAACAGTTGTTTCTGATTGTGCTGCTCTCCTACTAGAAACTCTAGAAATTTGATACTTTCTATTGCCATTCTCTTGAAAATTACTTATAGTTATATGTTTTGGAGGAGCTCAAAATAGCAACAGTTTTTCTTAATTATTAGTTAGTGTCGTTTTTCGTCAAACAATTGCGATCTTATTGTCGAAAGCCTCTCAGTGGAACGTGGATGTACGCATCCATTCGTTCCAATTGAGTTTCTTTCTGTGCAATGTTTCTTTCAGAATATATCTCCGGTGGGCATTTTTGTTCTTTACGGGGCGTATTAGACTAGAATTCATATTTGTACTAGTTGTTGAGAATTTTTTGGAAAGGTATTTTTCGTTATCTGTGTCTGAAATAAACATTAAGTTAAAGGTCCTTAGCATTCATAAAATGTTTAATATTCCATGGATTAATTGGGTTTCTAGTATCAGATACCTTGCAGTAAAATCACTAAAATAATTAAGTCTTGGTAACACATAGGACTATGAGTTATGAAAATAGGTTGCATGTGGTATAGTATTACGACAATCAAGTATAAGAAGATGGCTTTAAATTCCGCTAAACGTATATGTTACTATTTTTGGAAATTGTATGTAGATTAATGTGATATTCAAAACAAAATTGTAAAGAATTAAGCTTTTACCATAGACCTCATAATAGATAGACTTAGCACGCTTTTCCAATTCTTGCTGCGCTAAAACTAATGTTTTTTTTTGTTCAGAGCACGTGATTTTGCATTAATCCGCTAGATAGCACTAGCATAAACCTCATAATAGAATATGTGCCAGAGCTACCTAACGGATTAATTCAAAATCACGTGATCAGAACAAAAAACATTAGTTTTAGCGCAGCAAGAAATGGGGAGGCGTGCTAAGTCTATCTATTATGTATGAGGTTATGCTTTTACCATTTTGCAATGGACTGATACTAGGGAAACCCACCCAGAGAAAAAGAACTTCAAATAGAATGCAGTATATTGACTAATGAATAACAGAAATGAACGTTGTAAACTGTAATAGTGTATATATATGATAAAAAATGGTGAAAGACATTTCGGCCAAAGCACAGATGGTTTTATTTTTATGTATTGATCAATGACATAAACCCAATTCGTATGACTTTTTGGGTGTGTTGATTGTAGTTCACGTTGAACTCCTTAACTTTTTTAACTATTTATTTTTCATAACCAACGCGTTTCGCAACGATATTACGCTACATAATGACGGATTATAGTAAGACAGATGAAAGAAGAGATAAAAATATTATTTAGAAAAGTATAATGGATAAAAAATATAATTGGGAAAACAGTAAAAACTTCAATTGTATAGGTATCGTGTTTATTTTGCCATATTGTTGCGTAGTTGCCAAGGATTTGACGTGAGTCACAAATGGCTATCGTTTGAAGAGAAATATGGGTGGCCATATTTGTAAGAACGTTGTAAATGAAGGTTAATTTAGGATCTGTCCAGAGTAATCTTGTTTGAAGCATATTTACTGCTATGAATTATGTACTTTAACTTTTACTGTGATATGCCGGGTGTTGTTACTTCTCAAATATTTCAAGATTATAATGGTGGATCAAACTTAATAAGTGGATATCAAAGAACACAATAGCAGACTTTTCATAATCACAATACGACTAACAAGAAGTATTTCATTAACACAATTCATTGCAAGATTCACTATTCTGCTTAAATGATTCACCTTTAAATATCTAATGGAATGTTGGTTCTCTTCACTTCTGTGCGTGCAAAATACGAATAGATTTACACATTCAAAGCTACACTATTGTACGTTCAATTCAAAGGTTCAATTCGACCATTGCTAAGTAAAGTATATACGTTAAGGTCTAATCCATTCCTAATTGATATTCTCGTAGACTCAATCCATGCATGGCTTATGCATAAGCAAACTCGGTTGTAACTAACTAATAGTTTATAGTTAACGCTTATAAAACAAAAATATAAAGTTTAATGTTCCTACAATTATTGCTCCAACATAAATTAACTAAACATCATTTGTTGATCTAAAATGTTCTTGATTTGCCATCAGGGAATTTACCAATCTAAGCAAACGACTAGCTAACCTAATGTCCTGATAAAGATTCCTTAGATTATGTTAAGATAGATTACGTTAGGTTAGTATATCCG
This sequence comes from Lepisma saccharinum, assembly GCA_022664845.1. Lineage (NCBI taxonomy): Eukaryota > Metazoa > Arthropoda > Insecta > Zygentoma > Lepismatidae > Lepisma > Lepisma saccharinum. The sequence goes on from JAGDQP010000145.1 coordinate 160,150, forward strand.
TGACATCTAGAGTACTTTCTTATGACAAGTCGTGCTTAAAGTTAAAGATTTTTTCTTTAACCATTCGTGTGCACAAGTGTGATTATTCAACTAAAGCTACCATCTGTCAACAATAATAAAATGCAGATCTTTAACTTAGAAATGCGTATATTGTTTCTAAACCTTGTTGATGAAGGCTACAAAATATTTTTATAACGATTTAATTAATAACATTTTTCTACACACATAGGACAAATATTATGGAAACAATACGTACCTATCTAAATATTCTTATATCTTCTCCGTTAGCAACGGAGAAATTTAATCGCTAAGTACTTTTTCCTTTCTCTGAAAGGTATCTTCAAGTAAATAACGATTATTTTCTGGAAGTATTTTTTTTGTACGGTTACGTGCATTTGAAAATGGAAATAAAGCGAATAACAATACAGATATATTATTGAAAACTGAATATACAGGCCATAAATGTTCTTACAGACACTGATAAATATGAGCTGTTAGTACCGGATCTATCGTTATCGATAGTATTTGGGCTTCCTAAGGTTTTTATACCGTTACGTTTTATTATCTCCGGATTCAAACATCCAGCGTATCCATTAACTAACACATAGAAAAAATGAGCACTCAAAAACACAGTTCTAAGTGAACAGGAAACAATAATCAAGATGTCAAATATCGAACTTGCTCCATAATGAACGCCAGTAACAAAAGATTTACTATAGTTGACGTAGTGGACATGAAAACTCCATTCCAATTGAATTAGCACTATCATGAACAAAGGTATGTATGGAAAACATTTTCCTTTGAGTCTACAAACTTTGTCACATCCCACATAATTTGAACACTGAAATTGGACACCTTTTTGGCGCTAGGTTTAGAAAATGGTTATACTAAACTAGAAACAAGAAATGTTTATCTGTTATAGGCTTCAAAAACTGATGAAAAGAACTATATATAGACGCACTATAGTAATAAAGAAAACTTGCGCTGTAATTCAAAATCATGATAGAGGTATGAAGTATCAAGAAATGAAAGAATGATTTTATTTCAAAATAATTTCTTAATCACATTCTTGTGATTTACTTTTGTAAATTTTGATCTTAGAATAGACATCAATCAACACTGTCAAAAATGCTGACATGGTAATTACTTTGTTACATACCTAATGGTGTAGTGAGGGAAAATAATACCGGGACTCTTGATCTACGATACTTTTTAGAGTAAGAGTAAGGCAAGTACCATGTACTTTAATATATATTTACCTCTGCAGTATAGCATTAATGCCACTCCTACTATACAGTGAAAATAATCAAAATTACTCGTCAGCTAAGTCACAGTCAGAAAACAAATCTGATTATTTTCACTAGAAATCTGCTGAAACACTTGATGTTGTTGCGACTTTTAACTATATAATGGCACGAACAATAAAGGCTACCAGAAGTGTCGATTTAGTCTGCCATAGAAAAATTTTCAAAATTCGAATTCAATATATTTGAAACATGACTATGACGTTGTCATACTGCTACACTATGACAACAGAAATATTGTGGAATTGTTGGGCTATATTTAGCCTAACAAAGATATCAATGTTACGTATCCGTTCCCGAGCTTTAACGATATTTGTATTTAACATTCAGATTAGGTCAAGTCCCGACATGGGTTTTTATTATTATTAATAATAATAATAAACATTGCGTAAAATAAATTTAGAATGCTACCTTAAATTTTGGTAAATAAAGTAACTGAATTACGTAAACTGGAAAATTCTTTATGTAAAAGAGAATTGAACCATTTCTTTATTAGTAATATGAAGGATTTGAAAACTAAAATTTCAATTCTCTCTAAGGCATTTTCTTCTAGTAAAGCATTTTCTTGCAAGTGTATTACATGAGCACACGATGCTCTGTATCGATACTTTTAACCAAGTCTTGTGTGTCATATTCTCATATCTTCAGATTTTATGTATATTAAAAACATTTTGCGTTTATGTGGTCTTTAAATTTCACTGTGTCTGTATATTAAATAAAGGAGAGAACGAACTATATTCATACGACTTGCAAATTCCTATATGAAGATTAAATGTCACTACTGTCCCTTTTATGTCACAGTTGTCCTCTATCTGTGAGTTCAGTGAAAAGATAGCAGTGACAAATTACCTAATAGCCAGGTGCAAAATAGACAAAGGCTGCTTTTGAAGCTGGTATGATGGTCTGATTTTAATATGCAATGACTAAACCGCAACTTGCAAGTGAGAAGGGTGGACAGTAGTGACCCTCTTGAATTACGATAATTAAAAAAGTGAACTTGTATCGTACTGCAAACAACGCTCTACCAATTCACATTTTTTGATTCAACATGACTGTCTTTTGTTTTAGATTCTCCTGAAGGCGAAGCGGATTTACATGGCAGCTGAAATCCAAGGGACTGCAGTAATACGTAATAAACGTGTACAAGAAAAGAATAGTTTTTATTACCCTTAAATTCTTCCATTTTAAAAAGCACCTTATGAATAGTAACGTTTAAAATTCTCATACAATCGTGGTAAATGATTTTAGAATATTAAGGGAAAGTGATACAAAAAATATATTGAAAATATGAAATCGTCATTTGAACAAGGAACAGCAGTGATATTTCTTACACATTTTGTAGTTCTATATAAAATAAACCAGTTTCTCTTATTTACAGTTCGATTTGAATAACTGAGCAGAAGTACATTCTATAGCTGTCAAAAACCTGAAAAAGCAGAGAATATACTAAACAGAGGCAACAGAGGAATAAGGACTAAAAAGCTTAAGTTGACAGAATAATAACCCATTCGTAATCCAAATATCCTAAATCCGCTTGAATAGCCGTCCTATCCGGAGAATTTTTTATCCCCACTTGGCCATCTCTACAAATTCGATAGCAGATCATTGAACAGTGTTTGGAGCTCACTTTACCAAATACTGTAGGTGTCTCCATTAAGAGAACACAAGCTCGTTTATAAATAATAATTCAGAGAACAAACAAACAAAAAGTACAATAGGTTATCAAAGTAAGAACTGTACTGTAAGAAGAAGATATCGTACTTGAAATCTCCTCCCACTGCGGACGTCGCTGTTAGCATAGCGTTTATTGTGCCTAACATGGTAGGCTCGTAAGTCACATCCACATTTCCAGTATGCGAAGGTTGCAGAGAGGTGCTTTTGTCCGTCGAGAACTCGGGGTTATCCACCTGCAGATATAAAACAAAATGATGATGGTGTTGCTTAGTTAAAAAAAAATACATTAATTTGTTACATTTGATTTAAATTATGGTGCAACAATGAATTTTAAATTTTAACGATGTCATTAGATTTAGCATTTTTTAAGCTTATTTCCGTATACTTACAATTGAGTACTCTATATACCTGTGTAATATAATAATATGCCATTTCAAAAGTAACTAACATTAAAGACACCATATCTCTAATACATGCTAGTAAAACTAAAAGAAATAAGACGAATGTAAAGAATATGTTAGCTTGGAACATGTGCATTTTAAAAATTGAAGCAAGTATAGCTCCCGAGCTATGGAATGGGGATATAATTGTCAAGGCTTTAAGTGCAGCTATTATTCTGCTATTTGCTTTATAGAATTGAAGAAAATCTTGAAAACCTTTCGTGAACGTCATAAGAAAGGTTTGAATCGACTGACAAACATATAAATTTTAATTGCACTAATCTAAGTAATACCGGATAGTTAGATTAAGTGTGCATGTCGTATATATTTCAATGGACATCATATAAATTTCATCCCTGGCATTGCTTATGTCACTGCTTAAAAATTGATATGCTGGGAGCTTGAATCAGACCCTTGTCTGACCGGTTGTGATGTAAATTTTAGGTTTTCTATTGTATATTATTATTTCGGACAACTCTAACATTGTCCCCTTTGTGTCTTCAAAGCACTAAAGTATCTGCTTTACCAAAACGTATCTGAAGAAGATGAAAAGAATAGTGTTCGAAAGGTCCAAAATATTAAAAATGTAAATACAGAGGGTATTATTTCTACTTCGTCAAAGCGTGAAATAATAAATAGAAAGCACTTACTTTAAGGACGAAATCAGCCTTATTGCGAGATACATTAATTAAGGTTACTGGACGAACAACAGAAGAACCCAGAACAGTGATGAAATGAACTGGTCGCTCAAGTGGGGCTTCCAATGAATTTAGGATTAAGTCGTATGGATAGACACCCAGTTCATTGCTACTGAACTCCAATTTCGCCCGTACCTCACCAACTCGGGACGGTGTGTAAGATAGTGGTATTTTTTTCTGTAAGTATACAAAATACAAAAATATTCTACTTAATAGGCCAAAAGATAAGAAAAGGTTATACAAGAAAATCTCTTGTCTCTAAGGAAAGAAGTCTCCAATATCACCAACGTCTTTAATTTGAAAGAAGGTTCACTTGTGATCTGAAATCTTTGATTAATCATTAAAATTAATTACCTAGATAGATAGGTACAAAGGAAACCACACCAAACTGCCAAAATTAAAGCAGAAAACGTAGATCAGTGTATTGAATTTTTAATTTTCACAAAAAAGTTGATATTGTTAACTGACGTAAAACTGTTTCCTTCATTGAAACATTTTGAATTGGAAAGCGATTAATGTTTTAACCTGAAAAAGTAAAAATGGCACGTTAACTACATATGTTCCAAGAAGCTGACACACATTTTCAAGTGAGGATGTAATTTCGAGATAATACAGGAAATGAAAGAGGTTTCGTATTGGGTACTCCTGTCTGACTAAGATTTTCCCATTAATCACATAATACTAGTCGAATGTTGGGATTTTTACCAGTAGATTAGAAGTTTTTAAAATGCCTTTAATTATGCAAGACATGTATATACAAAATAATTTTGAAACAAGTTTTCATCCTCAGTTGTTTAATCTGCCACTTCAGGTTAATGTAAAGCAACGATCTCCAACAAAAGATGGTAACACTACTAATGTATTGATATCGTTGCACGAAATTTCAATGCTGCTCTTACAAATTCAAGCCTAGAGAGTTCTAACTTTCAGGGAAGGAAGTTCATAACCTATTCAAGAGTTCGATCAATGTCGGTTTTTATTTTCGTTTTTCTTCATTGTTGAAATGGCTTGATTGTTGTTGTGAATATCAAAACCTATAACGAAGCTCTTTCAACAATGAACTAAAAAGAAAACTAAAAATCGGCATTGATCGAACTCTTGCATTGGTTCTGAACTTCCTTCGCTGAAAGTTAGAACACTCTAGGCTTGAACTTGTAGGAACAGCATTGAAATTTCGTGCAACGATAAAAATACATTAAACATATACAGATAAAGTGCTGCCATCTTTTGTTGGAGATCGTTGCTTTGCATTAATCTTAATATGCTGTGACTGTATTCAGAATTTGATCACTAACCTCACGTAGATATGACTTAATGAATACATCTAAAAGAGAACAAAGTTCCAATAATCGTGATAAGCCTGAACATATGTAAGTGAAGCAAAAAAAGAAATGTACACTTATTTTCTTTAACTTACATTTATGAAGCAAATAGACCAATATGGCCTAAGCTCATCCGCAAGCACTTCTTCATGGACAGGGAAGAGGAAGGTTACAGTCAGGGTCTTTGTCTTGGTACCATACCGGTTTTCGCCTCATGAAGAAGAGGAAAGTCCTGTGCACCTTAGTCATTATGGCCGGAGTAGGATTCGAACCACAGCCGATCCAAAGTCCACGGCATTAACCACTATACTGGAGTTGGTTTTTAACGAGACATAATCTACAGACCTATCAAGTTTTACCATTAAAAATATGGACCAGGAAGGGCTCGGTAAATTCTGTTCCCCCAAAAAGGCACCAGGAATATGTTAATGTACTATCAGTTTTTAATGAGATCTAGTAGAATTTTGTAGACGCTCTCTCCATTCATGAACAATACCCCTTCTTTAATTACAGCTAACTTCCAGTACCACTACAAAATCACATACATGAATCCACAACCCAATGGAACCTATTCCGCAACATGTTACAATTTCTTGGCTTTCCTAAAATTTAAGATAAAACTGCTCTTTATTCTTGTCATTCTTTTAAATTTTGCCCCAAATAACTCATCAGAAATGTACATTTAAATGTACATTCTTGGAAACCTGTACCTAAGTGCTATAAATATCATTAATTAGCTGTGTTTATAAGAGGATTCCGACTTAATCATTAAGTATTAATATTATGTATATTTACACTTACCGTTGACATTGGAGGTATTGTAAATTGAGGTGCTACTTGTACTTCTAGGATGGTGCAAGTCGATGTAAACTGAACAGGAATTGCTAAAGGATTTTCCAACATCACTCTGTTTGCAGCACATTGTCTCGCACAAGTCGTTAATGTAAGGGTATCTAATGGCCCACATTTTATAACTCTGTAAACTGCTTCATAAAATTGATATTCATCTGTTTTGTCATTTTTAAATGTGATCTGTAAAAGTAAGAAATCTGTTAATAGAAATACGAATTTTCAAGGAAATACCCCCACCTTAGCTCCCTTCATATCAGTTATAGCAAAAGGGGTTTCTGTTAACAAAGCTTCCTGTGTCCAGATAAGCTTATTTTTGCGCTCCGACGCTTAGTTTCTGAGATATCGCATTTTTTAAGTTAGGAAAAATCGGTCGGACGCCATATATGAATTTTGAAAATGCTGTAGTTCGCTTTGTAATTATGCTAGAGACTTGGAATAAACGTTGTAATTTTAAAGCAGTCAAAGTGTACGAGCAAGAACAAAGGAAAGTTTTCGGGGGGGAGGGGGTTAAATTTACAAGAAAATTTGCTAATAGTTGATAATAAGCGTTCCCTAAGGAGCAGGGGGCTGCCCCTGACTACTTACATTAAATTTCCCTAACAGTTGAATATAAGCTTTTGTATAAAGGGAAAAGCGAAATATAATAGCTAACCATTGAGATTCCTCAGGAACCCCGTTTCCAGTGTTGCCAGCCCAAGCCAAAAATACATCCCATGAACCATGAAATGTAGAGACATGCATGAGGTGTTATTCGAAAGGTCTTAGCTAGACTAGCTCAGAACCGCCAAAACAGTCTTGATTGGTGTAGTAGTTCAGTGTTTCCAACACGTTTTTAAAAATAATCAATTATACCAATTACGTCCATTCAGCTACACCTAGTTGCGTCAAACTTGGCACAAACATTATTCGAAACAGGTGCTGTGGATTTTCTCGAACCTAAGAACTGCAGTTATCAGTGTTGCCAGCCTATTTTATTAATAATAATACTATTTTGGCTAAAATGTTATCAATTGTCCGGAGCCTTTGCGATTATTAGTAGAATCGCAGCTCTAACTTGTTTCTTAGAGTAACTAGGAAATAAACCTTCAATCTTTATCTAGATTTATTTTTAATAGGAAACATAAATTATATTCGTTTGACGTTTCAGTAAATAACAATTGCACTCTGGAGATGAAAGAATAAGGAAGCAAGGTTTCCAATTAGAAATAAAAATTGAACTAGTAATCATTGATTACCGAAAACTGTGTAATTATAAAAGAATGATACAAGTTTGCACTAATAACATTTTGCGAAGTAATGTGGTCAATGCAAACTCTTGCGTTTTTAATCTTCTTTATTTTTTGTGTGCCATTGTTTCAAAGAAGTATTAACAAAATTGCAATTAGGACATCTAATTTTGCCTTACGTCGAAGTACGAACTTTCATTGTTCGGTGTATAGTAGTGACATCTATAGGGGAACATAGAGACCGTCTATTAATAAACTCTGATTTGTTTGTTTTACTACCAACTGACAGAACAACGAACCTACCTACATCTTGGTTAAGATACAGAAAAATAAATATAATTAAAAAAGAAAAATCACATTGTTTGCTACACTCAAATGCCAATAGACATGTGATAACACCAAATTGTTAAGTAGTGCCACCATCCCCTAACGACTTGGCTGAATGCCAGAACCTTGATCAGTAGTGAGGTCTTATCTTGTAGGTTAGGCTGAACATGGGCCAGTCTGATCATGACATTGAGACTTGAATTATCGGAGTTTGAATGGAACATGATAATGGGTACCAAACTGATATTAAATTAGGCGAATATTCAAACATTCCTCAATCTACGGTCTCACGTATGTACCAAGAATATTTCATAGAAGGTATCACCACCCACCGTGTTTTATAGCCGTGACCATAGGGGACTCGATATAATTATCCATGATTAACAAACAAGCGATAGTGACTCAAATAACATCCTCATTTAATACAGGCGGTACCAGACGCATATCGAGCAGATCAGTGCAGCATTATTTAGCTTCCATTGGATATGGGAGCGGAAGATCTACTAGAGTACCTCAGATGGATTCAAGACACTTGATACAGCCACTCAGCCGTCTCCCTCTGCGGGAAATTGTAAATTTCATCCTGCACTCTGTCGTTTCGTTTGTAATGATATGTGTTTTTGTGAGTTCAAAATTATGAGATGTATTTTTGGCTCGGATATTGATACTTTGCTCTGAGCGATACTTTTGGTTCGGAGGATGAGTTGGAGAATTATCTCCTAGAGGGTACCTCATTTATTGCCTATAGGGGGTCTTCAGATTGTTTGATTGGCTCGCTAGTAGCATGACTGTGTAACTGGTCTCTGATTGGTTGTTGAAACTTGAACATGACTGTCCATGTGGCTTGAAGCTTTGGGCTTTAGTTATGTGAAACCGCAGGTACGTGTCACATCGTATTTCTTAGTGTGGTTTGTGAAATTATAAAATCGAAGTGGGAGGTACGTGTGAGAGATTTTTATGTGGAAAGAAGGTGAGTTGTTCCTTCTGAACCGGTGGTTTAATGAGAGACAAGAATATCTGCAATTCTTGTGGAAATATTTTCATTCATTGGTTTTGGAAGCAGTCATTCTGGTCTTTCATTTGTGGCAATCCTTTCTGGAGGGGCGGTATTAAGCTCTTGAAAGGAAAAGTTCTCACATGAGCCCAAACTACGATTTTGTTGTACTTAAGTTGGTGAGTAATTATTTCTGTGGGGAAACAACTTATTCCTATGAGCAATTTTCAGGATATCTTTACACTACTGAACTTGGTCAGATTTTTGGTCATATGGCAATGCGTGTCGTACAAAGCGTGCAGAGACCTTTTTCTTGCCTGAGTTATCATTACATTTTTACGGATTGTCTCCCTCTTAACACCAATGCCAATATCATTACATCGCAACAACTATGAGCTTCTCTTTACTATCTGATTTTGATCCTCCAAACCTTACACTGTTATCAAAGGTTTTTTGGCGTTTGAATGCCACACACACCAAAATATTTGTGCGTGGAATTCTGCTCCATGTAACTGTATCAGATGCACTTTTAACGAGCTTGTAACATAACTTGATATTTTGCTTTCCACTCCATAACGATTTGGTAAACGCACCCTCACAGTTCCTTCATTAAATGGCAGAATATCTCCCGGCATGCCTAGAACAAGGTTGTGGCGTTGCCATACTGTAAAGATCACACTACGATATAAATATGTTACCTCTGAGATGAGATTCACAGTTTGGACTATCGAAAATCTCTTATTACTTAATTGTCGGACTGTTTATAGACAGCGTGTGATTTAAAGATTTTTTTCAGCGAAGGGGTGCAATGTTGCTAATTAGGAAATAACTAGATGATTCGTATATTATTCATTATACATGCGTCCACATGCAGACTCACAGGGAGATTTTCCCCTCATTCCCCCGTTAATTTGTACACTTTTTATAGATGAAATAATCAATGTTCATTAATTTTGGAGTTACTTCATCTTGCACCAAACACTTCAATTATGAAAATCTTACCACCCAACAAAACCGCACCCAATAGTCAGACGAGTGGATAATAGAAAAAAATGTTTTGAGGCAAAGAGCCAAAAAAGCAGGAAAGATAGTTAATACAGGATTTGTGAATAATAGTTAGATTACAAGTTAAGTTAATAGCAACCTTACTCAATATATGTTAAAACTCCAACATGGATGCTTATTAAACTGTTTGCCCTAACATTTCCGGTGAAGTGATATGTTTCTGATAATGTAAATAATAAATTTTAGCCTTAAAGGTCTTGCATTGATCTTACTGATTGAATTATCATGATTTTCTGAAGTAGAGTGTTAAGCAAGCATAAAAGCGTGGCCCAAAAGTTATTTTACTCATAGATTTTTAAGAATTGACTGAATGTTTGTCTTAGTAACAAGTTTAATGCATAAGTTTATCAGTACAACGTCACAAATGGGATAGTGTACTAAGTGCTAAAAGTGTTCTCAGTTCTCTCTCAAACAAAGATGGTATCGCTTTTAAACCGAGTGTCAAATATTTCTTTTCATTTTATGATTACTTTTCAAACGCTAGGACTCTGTGGTAATTCTATTCTTCAACTCATTAACACTTTATTTTATAAGCATTGTCCTTTATCATTCCCCAAACTCAACGTACAATTGTGTTTTACAAGATTGCGAGGTAATTTTCTTGTCAGAAACAATGGAAGCAATGTCAATATGAATGATAAAATGTGTGTGTATATTTCGGCATGGTGCCCAGTACCACACACATTGATTAAACGTTGATAAAACCGTTTAATGTCCGCCTTTTCAACGGTTTATTCAACAAAAAACGTTGATCCAATCAACTTGTGTGCTACTGGGCCATTGTTTATGGTTTAGTAGGACAACTCTATTGTACTCCTGAGTATTTTGCTTGCGAACGTTCTATCCTGGATACACATATTATTAGTACAACACTTACATTTTTCTTGTTGCTCAGCAAATTGAATTCTTGTTTATGAACAGTTCATATACGAACTCTATAACTCATATGTTAAAATACCGAATATGGAAGTATGCCGATTCCGATACTGTAACAAACATGTTACTGTAGTATAGTCTACAAACACACTTTACTTTCAGAAAATGATGTGCCTACCTTATATGTAACAACACATTCCTTGTATGATTGGAAAACAAGCCTGTATTCCTGATCACTCATTCCAGGAATGACGACGTATTCCTGACCTTCTAATGTAAAGTATGGTTCACCCTTATCCGCTTTCACATCTAATATCCTTCGGAACCTCTGAGGTACTTTCAGCCAATTATTCAGGGTCAACACTTCAACATGTTGAGTTTTACAAGAAATGTCCCTCAATATTTTTCCGCTTGCACGAGGCGGCTCAGCAGTTCCAATCAGTCCATACATTAGGCCTTGTCCTTCAGGCAAGGGAAAGAATACATGTCCCTAGAAGTGGATGGAAAAAAATTAGGGTCGTCAATTACTCTAATAAAGAATATGTGTTTTAGAGCCTTGCTCAAAAGTTTCATCTTACATAGCCTATTTAATTTATTGGGCTAGGACTGAAAGTTCCGTGTGCTACCATCTATTCTAGTTTTACAAGGATCAGCATTGGGGCCAGTAATTTTTCTACTGTACATGAATGATCTCCGCAAAAGAACTGCAGAATCTTCTCAAAACAAAGTTCACACTATAGCCCAACAGTTTGAACAATTGCTTTATGATAATAAATTGCTCCTATATACAGATAAAAATTAAGTGCTTCCAATTCAAAAACTCAAGAAACGGTCATCTTCTTACTAATTTGACACTCAACTACACTCTCACTGAGCACTTGAATGTTACAAAATTTCTCGGATTATTCATCAATAATAACATAACATGGGACTACCATATTAATGCCCTTTATCCTCCTCAATTTACGTAATCAGGTCTCTAGTTTATATATTGGAAAGCAAAATCATAATATCTCTTTGCAATTGTATATTTCGCTCGCATATATTATATGGCATAGCATTCTGGCGTTCATCGAACGGTTTTATAAATGTTTATAAACTACAATAGAAAGTAGTCAGAATAATTGCCAAAAAACTCAAGATATACAGTTGCAGAAGCTTGTTCTCCTCATCAAAATTAATGACTGTTACTTGTTTATATGCTTGAAGTACTAAAAATTATTTAGAAGTATGTTTCAAAATTTAAAAGACACGCTGATATTCAGGGACATGTAATTTGGAATCCACAGTAATTAGCTATCATTCAGCAAAGCACTACATTGTTTGCAAAATCTACGACATATATCGGATTTATGTTGTATAATAATCTCCCAATTCATATGAGAGAATCAAACTCCTTTACTGTTCACTGATTCAGTACGAAATGCACTATAGAAACATCATTTCTACTCAGTAAACGAATGAGTAAACGTATTTTGAGTATGATTTTCAAAGCACAAAAATGACTTAAATCAGTATTAATAAATCAGTCCATGATATGAAAAAAAACTCAACTTATAGGTGAATTTTTAATTAAGATATTTTACTGGTACTCATATTTCATTATTTCAAATTCCTCAATCACCCAGTTCCATCCTAAACTAACCAAGGTCAAACAAATCCTACATTCTCCAATCTGACCCAGACACAAGATCAGTATTCCCCACCAAACCTAGATTAGTTTTTTAACATCCACCTAATCTTAGAAACATCTTGGTCCGTACGAATCCCTCCTTGCCACCACCCCAAACCGGCGCCCAGACATGCCAGAGACCCAGATGTAAGGTTTGCTCCATTTTCATAACTTCTCCCACAATCCCTATCAATACTGCTAATGGCCGGTACACCCTCAATCCCAAAGGTACATACCACACCCCTAATGTTATATACATCCTAACCTGCAAGTTCTCTGATGCCTTTTATGTGGGGGGAAACAAGTTGTGCTCTCAACATTCGTATTAATAACCATCGTCACTTCTGTACTATCAACAAACCAGATGCCTCAGTTTCCTTGCACACCGAGTCCCACAATACCAATTTTGATCTATCTTTCCTGGTTGCCATAATCCACATTTTACCTCCAACGACCAACACCTCAACACGCCGTCTGTGGGAGAATGCCTTTAATCATAGTTTGAGCGCGAAAATGAAACCTGGCCTTAAGGTTCAATAACTCTAAGCTTCCCTTTTCCTCTGCATTTTCAACACATTTCCATCAACGATCCCACCCTGTACTTACACGCTATACAGTTATTATTATTTCAAGTTCCGGAAATCTACGCGCTACGGCAGTCAGTCGTTATCCAGTTTTGATGCATTGTCCGCTACGTGTCGCCACTGTCTCTTTAATCTTGTACTTTGTGAACAACGTGAACTTCGCTCTCTTCCTCTATCCTTGAAAACGTGTATATCCACGAAATATAGTGGCTTTTTATATGTGAATATGTATTTGATCTAATACGAAATTATAAGCTGTAAGTATTTTCCTTTATTTTCCTTCATTTGTCTTAAATTTACCTTATATATATATCATCATCATATTCAGCCGTTTTCTATCCACTGCTGGATGAAGGCCTCCCCCTTTTCTTTCCACATATCTCGGTCTCCTGATATCCTCATTCATGTAGCTCCTGAAAAACGCTTGATTTCATCTACCCATCTTACATTTGGACGTCGTCTTGGTCGTTTCTTTTCTCTAGGAATCCACTGTAGTACATTTGTCGTCCACCTTCCATCTGTTCGTCTAGCTATGTGACCGGCCCATCTCCACTTCATCTTCTTCGCAGTCTTGATTACATCCTCTACCTTTGTTTGTGCGCGAATCCATTCATTTCTCTTCGTCCCTCCTGGTTATTCCTAGCATGCACCTCTCCATTGCTCTTTGTGTGACTCTCAATCTTTGAGTCGTTTGCGCATTCAATGTCCAAGTTTCGCACCCGTACATCATTACAGGTAAGACACATTGATTATAAACTTTACGCTTCAGACACATTGGAAGTTTGCTTTTGAAAATAAAGTGTAGTCTTCCAAAAGAACTCCACGCCATTTTACATCGTCTATTTATTTCATCAGTCAACTTTGCATTCGATGTTTTAAGCTGGCCTAGGTAAACATACTCATCAACTATGCCTATTGTCTCTCCGTTAATCTTCACTTCCTTCTTTGCAGCATGTTGGTTGTACATTACTTTTGTTTTACTTAAGTTCATTTTAAGGCCTATTTTCGAACTCTCGTTACTCAGTTCTTCCATTCTGGTTTGTAGTTCTTCTGCACTTGAAGCAAACAGGACTATATCATCAGCGAACCGTAGGTGATGAAGATAATCGCCATTAATTTTAATTCCAACTTCATCCCAGTTTAAATTGTGGAACACTCTCTCCAGGACCTCACAAAACAGTTTTGGAGAAATTGAATTTCCTTGCCTTACCCCTTTTCCAACTTTAAATTTTTCACTGTCTTGATGTAGTCTAATGACAGAAGTGGCAGTCGAGTGCCTTGATGTTCAAGTGATTTAAGTACTGCTGACAAGGAGACTGAATCGAAAGCTTTTTCAAAATCTATGAATCCCAAACATAGTGGAAGTTCATATTCATTAGTCCTTTCCATAACTTCATTCAATGTTTGTATGTGGTCCGTTGTTCTAAATCCACAACGAAATCCGGCTTGTTCCCTTCCCTGGTTAAAATCTAAGTCTCGTTCAATACGATTCAAAATAACTTTGGTAAACATTTTGTATAGGACTGACAGTAAACTAATTGGTCTGTAGTTTTCGACGCGTTCTTTGTCCCCTTTCTTGTACAACAAAATTATAACGGCATTGTTCCAACTTCTGGGTATTTCTCTCTTCCTCAGGCATATAGAGAATAATTTAGCAACTTCCTCTTTCATTTTATCACCTCCCCATTTAAACATCTCTGCTGTGAGTCCATCTTCTCCTGGTGATTTTCCGTTCTTCATTCCTCGAATTACTTTATCCACTTCTTCTTTCATTACGTCTGGGACATCAACATCAATTTCTTCTGAATCTTCATTTCCTAGCTCTTCGTCGGAGTAGTACAATTCTGTGTAGAAATTCTCAAATATGTTTATAATTTCTTCCTTATTTCGTGTTACGGTCCCGTCTGGTCTCTTAACTGCAATTATTTGCTTTTTCCCTATCATGAGCTGCTGTTTGGCTTTCTTCAAACTCTTGTTTTCTTCGATTGTATTTCTAACAAGATTTTCGTTATATCTTCGTACATCCTCTCTTATTTTCTTTCTTACGGTTTTATTTAGTTCTGTGTACTCAATCCTCTTTATGCAATTTTCCTCTTCTTTCATTTCCCTTCTTTTCTTATCCGGCACCATAGGACGATTTCGTAATGGAGCGGTGTAGAGAAGGGGAGCAAAAAGAAATTGTGATGAAAGTTCATATGGAGAATTCAACTATCATGTTTGGGGAATCATTGGTGTACTGGAAGTACGGCTGAGAGGATAAACTTGAAAATTTAAAATAGAAACTAGGGTAACTTTGTAAATTTTTGGAATGAGCATTTAAAACAAACCAACTTTTAGAGGAAATTTTTTCGATAATTTGTACGATTTGGGAGTTGCAGAAGCTTAGTATTACAGTAACTCAAAAACCACTAAGTGTAGAAGACTGCAACACTGTCTCACTCCAATTTCTCTTTCTGAGCTTGGGTGCAGGGGTAATAATAATTTTACTTCTACGTTGTTTCTTGTTTACGTCCGTTGCGTATAAGATATTTTGTGCAAGGAGATGTGTGCAGACCTGAAGTAGAACAGTAGTACTTCCGGAACGTATCACGCTATTTCATAGCAGGACACTACGTAGAGCAACAATACGTAGCCGACATTTCATAGCTGTGACACTACGTAGCTACGACATTTCATAACCGCGACACTACGTAGACGCGGCATTTCATACCGGTGACACTACATAGCCGCGACATTTCATAGCTGCGACACTACATAGCCGCGACATTTCATACCGGCGACACTACATAGCCGCGACACTACGTAGCCGCGACAATACATAGCAGTGACACAACGTAGCCGCGACAATACATAGCGGCGACACTACGTAGCCGCGGCAAGACATAGCGGCGACTTTTCATAGCCGCGACATTACGTAGTCACACTATTTCTTAGTCGTGGAAATTAATATCTACTTTTTAATCGTGATTTTACATGATTATTACAATTCGTAGAGACGACAGAACGTAGTAACCAGTTTCTCAAATGTATTTCGTAGTCCAGGTTTTTTATGACAAAATTCTGAAAATGTATGTAACATGAAATTGTCAAAAAAAATCACAAACACAATTATTTATTTTCCTGCACCTTTGATTAAAGTAAATTATTGTGCATCAGCTGAAACCCGAAAACGTAAAAGCACGAAACATCGTAATTCATTTTTGTAATATTAAATATAGAGAAATCTTTCTACAAAAGTCAGTACAATATTATGCAACACACAGCACTTCATACCAGCGTGATATTACATAGAGCGACATTATGTAGCCACGATAATTCATAGTTATATAGCACCACAGTTAATAATAAGTAAGCAATACTGCATAACGTTTATGCTTTTTAGCGATAATTGCTTCATCTATTGTGAAAGTACGCAATCAAAATACGCAACTTTACGTTTTTTCCGACGAAAAAAAATAGAGAAAAAATGTTTTTCTCTTCTCGCAACAATAGGTGTAGAAACTTCGATTGTCATACTCTGGCTTAACGCACGCAGTAAACTACAAACATTACACACTGCCACGATGCTTGTGCTTTCAAAAAATATGAAATAATAAATTAGCTCCCGCTTTGGTTGTTTTTAATTCAAATAAACAAGTATATAAAGTGATCTTTTTAATAACACAGTAAATCACACTACAGCACTTATGATTCTGACGTGAAGGTCATTTTAGAAATAAAAGTATATGTGGCTGTACTTACCAATGTAGAGGCAAGCTATTGATATCTACTACATCAGACTGCTATAAATACTTCCCTTTTATCTAAATTGCATCTGGAGAACAACCACTGCCAGCACCACAGCAAGCATGATGAGTATTTCTCCCAAGCGTTGTGTACGATACAATTGGCCACACATTTTAATTTTCATTAAAGCATCAACACATGCCAACATTCGTAGTTTAACACCTTTATAGGATCAATCTCAATAAATTAGATCACTGAATACATTCATTGTTCCTTTTGCACGATAAATCAAATAATTACTCAATTTCTTGAAGAGACGAAACTTCGTGCAAACAACAAGAGATTTCTCCGACATTTTATCTGAAGTGTTGCTAACCGTACTTTTAAGAATTTCAATGACGTTTTAATGAAAAAACTTTTTCCTTGTACACCACACAGAGATGAATACAGAGTAATGGTTGCCCAATTAGGGCTTGTTTTTTCTCCACGACGCTTAGTTTCCGAGATATCGTTGTTCAAAGATTTTTAACATTTTAATTCTGGTTTATTGAAATAAAACACTCTTCTTCTAAGTCAGACTGAGAAACACTTTATTTCCTTTCTGTGTTACGTTGGTCAAGTGCAATCCAGTTTTCCTTTCACAGAGTTCACCCTTTCACGAGCGCGTCGAGTTCGGAATATGATAACGGAAAATGTAAAGGTACATGACCGCACCTAACCTTACCTAATCTACACGAAGCCATGGTCACTAATTTGAGAAAATCTACGAAAATTTCAAGAAAGGAATTATTAATAATAAATATGGACATAAAAAATATATGTTGAAAAAAAAGAACAAATCTTGTCCTCGACGGGATTCGAACCTGGGTTTCTTTATTCAGTAAGCCAACGCCTTACCACTGAACCACGATACGACCTTGCAAACGGTGGTTAAGACGTTGGATTTACCGGGCACGTGTTACGCGCACGTGCAGTATTGAAGCGTCCAAGATGGCAGCCTCCATTATATTCCGAAATCGATAATCTCCTCCACTTGTGCACCTCGAACGTCACCAGTTATGACGTAATCATTCATTCAACTGCAAGTTTTACTTTGTTTATAAGTGTTGCCAAGAACCTATAATGAAAATGAAAAATTGAAAGAAATCGTACAAGTGGTGGAGATTTCCTCCATGCATTTATACGTCAACAACCTCTCCTTATAAAATATGTATTACTCTGCTGAAGTGTGAAAACCGAAGAAGAGCATGGCTGCGCTCAGTGCAAGGAGATATATCCATGATTTCGGTTTTCTTGGAAACGGCAAATATGATTCAGAAAATATTTCATGACTATATAAAAATCATTTATATCGTTTAGGCAATATTTGCTCAGGCGTTTAATGGACATAGTATTGGTTATTTAAATGTTATGTTTTTAAACATTAGTAAAATATTTTACTAATATTTTCTGTACAGGATTGATTTACTGAATCAGCATACTTAATCCACTGTGAATTGTTTCCTCTACATATTTTGTTTCCTGTTGTAATAAAACCTGACATGATAAAACTCTTGCATAAGTAACGTAGCAAATGTGTTGTTTACGGACACTTTTGGTACAATTCGTGAATTTTATATTTGATCATTTTATTAAGAAATTAAATATCTTGCAATAACAAATTAATTATTCAAATGTATCGAAATCATAGACTTGAAATATCAATTCAATAGTCAAATTATGTATTGTATATGCATACTATACTTTGTAATATTAAAATTGTAAAATTCAATTAAATTACTAAGAGAAAATACTATATATTTTGTTATGGTTAAAAACAGTCTAAAAATTACTAGGAAATGTTTTAGTCTCAAACAACCTTGGGCATTTAAAAACGATTTTTGAAAGGGACTCGCTTAACAAAAATACACTTGTTTGTGTAAAAACAACTTTCACACAAACACTTCACTTCACAAATAAAAGGCGCCCCTTTCCCCTACAGAAGGGTAAGAAGAGAAGAAAGTGAAAGTTTACTTTCACGGGGGCAAGTGGATAACACTCGCGAAGAGTCTCCAATGACACCTAGACTGGAAGCTGGCAAGCTGGACCAACTCAAACGGGGCACTCGAGAGCTACGACACAACTTCACCAGCCGAGGTCATGATCCACGATCACTCAACTGACGAGAAAGATAAGGAATCAGACTATCGAATCTTTATTAAAATATTATCTCTTATCCCAGGACACACAAGTACCGAACCATCCCGAAAAGGGAGCACGCAAGTACCGAAGGATAAGTAAATTCGAAGCATAGCACAGAGATAGATAGATATAAATCGAAAAGATGGAAAAAAAGGGGGCGGGGAGACAGAGAAGGATAGAATTCTCCACCCCACCAGAGAAGAGAACGCAGAGAACAACCCACATCACCGCACAGAAAATGCCAGAGTAGCGCAAGCTTCCATGCACACAAACAACTGACTGGCGACGATAAACTACATTTTATCCAAGATCACATGTAAGTCACCGAGGTTAACTTTAAAACTCAAATAAAAGCGGTGGCAAAAGAAACATCTTGAATCTCTTTAAAGCAACAAGTACGTAGTACACACACACACATAAATAATGGACCGCGCACTACAGTAAGATCTGCAGTTGAAAACTACACCAGTGACATTCGTCGTATTCTAGCAGAAAGAGAATGAGTAGAAGAAATGAAAGTTCTAACATACTACCTATCTGCCAGAAGACAGCAATATTGTCCCCTGGTGTACAAAGTCACTGTAGAAAATATTAAACTCAAACAGCAACTGGCAACACTGTTTCTAAGTGGTGACAGCAGGTGAACTTCAGTGGATTTAAAAACCAAATTAAAGTAAAATTCTGAAAAGCATATCAGGAAAAACATTGTGTTGTGATAACTAAACCAGTGTAGAAGATCTAAAAATGAAATCTAATATTGTAGTTCTAAAATAACATTTAACTGTAGGTAGAGTGAAAATAACACTTAGTGCATGACTAGCAAAAGCGCTAATACAAGTGAATTAAGTGCAAACAAAACAAAATAGCGTAAATTAAACACATAGAAGTTAAAATCAATTTTACAGTGCCCGACTAACAAAGTACGCGCTCGCATGTGTGCTTAGTTCTGATCTTTCATGCATTGAACCCTTGTACATAAAACTGTGCGTGTGCAATATATCCTACATAAAGAAGTTACACGTTAAAAAAATAGTACTAAATATAAATTCCTTTTCACAAACACAAATAACAATAACGATAAGGAACCTTTACATTTTGTATAAACAGAGTAAATTGATCTTGTTTGGAATGTCTAGTGTGCCGGTACACTGTCCAATATGTGGGAGGAAGGTGGAAATTGCGAACAAACTCTCAAGTACAACCAGTGCCAAGATTCGTTTCATAAGTGGTGTCTCAAACTACCGAAAGCGGATATGGACAGAATAGTAAGACAATAAAACTAAATAGGAATGTACAAGGGAAGACTGTCCTATAAGAGGGAACATTAAAAAACATTAAAAACATTAAAGAACATCATGGAAATAAAATCAGTAATAGACAATATGAACCAGGAGGTAACGAAGGAAATGAAAATACTGATGAATAACTACCGCGAAAGCAAGGAACGATTAGAATCGGCGAAGAAAGAAAATACAGAAATAAGGAATGCAATGCAGTTCAATAACAAAACATACGAAGAATTACGTGCAGAAGTGCAAAATTTGAGAACTGAGTTACAAGAAGCAACAAAGAAGGGCATAACTGAAATGGAAATGGAAGAAATGAACCAGTACAGTAGACGAAATAACATGTAAGTACATGTAATACTTGAGTACAAGGACGAGAACATCTACCAGGTGGTGGAAAAGCTAGGTGATGCTCTCAAACTGAAAATAAAAAAGGAGGATATTGATGTAGCACATAGAGTTCCCAGTAAGTATGCGGACAAGCCTAAACCAGTAATTGTAAAATTCTTGAATAGATGGAGGAAGGAAGAAGTGATGCAAACCAAGAAAACTCAACCCAAGTTAACATCACATGACCTAGGGTACGGAGGAAACACTAACTACATATATATTAATGATCACTTCACACCCTACAACAAAACCCTTTACAAGAAAGCAAGGGACATGAAACCAACTATTAAGTATGTGTGGACGCATGACTGCATAGTTCTCGCGATAGTAAGAATACACTCGGAAAAGGACTTGTTGAAGCTCAAGTGAATAGAAGAAAGAACAAAGAAGATCGTTAACTAGCGATAAAAACATGATAAAGGAAGAAACTTATTGTGAAATTTTAGAAGATTATATTGTATTACATGATGAGAAAATTCAAGGTTACTCAGTAGATTTTAAGATATTGTATATTAATGTTAGGAGCATATGAAACAAACTAGACGAATTAGAATTATTGGTCAATAGGATAGAAGGAGTTGATCTCATTGTGTTATCTGAAGTTTGGATTTACTCTCAAGAGATACCAAACTATAAATTAAATAATTATCATGCTTATTACAGTTGTAGAGATAGCAGTAGAGGTGGAGGGGTATATGAATAATAAGTGGAGCAGTTCTCTAAAAAGCATGAATACTAGCTTACAGAGTATTCTACATGTCAGCGCTTGCATAAATAACCACAAAATATAAATTATAGCTACATACAATCCCAACAAAAACCACACAGATATTTCTAAAAGAACTAGAGGCCCAATTACATAATCTAAAGCTGAAGAGAGTTGTAATTGTAGAAGATTTTAATATAGACACGCTAAAAGATGAAGAACCAGAGACAAACCTTTATCACCTATTTTGCCAAACACATGATATCACACAAATAAACACAAAATATCCAACAAGAATCACAGACACATCAAAAACTTTAATTGATCATGTATTAATCTCCAATATAAACCGTACAATTCACAGCTACAATATAGTAAACGATATAAGTGACCATAATATGCTAATTACAGACTTTAAATTAAATAACAATGCCGCTAATATCCAAGTAAAAAATAACTTAAAAACAACTCACCAAAACATCAGGATAATTTTTTCAAAACTAAACAAGTTTGTACAAGAACACCAATTCAGCAAGAGTAGTTTAACAGTAGAAAGTTATTACAATGAGTTTGCAAATTAATTCGAATCAATAATAAAGCTAAGTCAGCAGCAAGTAAACATAGAATATAAAAGTAAAAAATCAGGGTATGGGAAAAAAGAATGCTGGATAACAAAGGAATTACTGGAATTAATAATAAGGAGACATATACTTAAAAAAACTAAAGCTTAACTCAAGCAACATGTACATAAGAGAAGAATATAGGAGGTTGAGAAACCGAATCACTACAATGAGGAGGGACCTCAAAAATAAATATTACCAGGATAAACTAAGCAAAGTAATAGACAACTCAAAAAAGTTTTAGAATATAATTAAAGAAATAGTAGGGAACAATGGTTTTCAACAATACAATAATAGCATACAGCTCGTAATAGAAGAAAAAGAGGTCAAAAAGGATGAGGTACCTGAAAAACTGAACAACTACTTTACTAATGTAGCAGAAAATCTAATAAAACAACATCAGGTCAGCTTTGAGGAAACACTGTATTCAGAAACTAACCCATAAAACTCTTTATTTCTCAGACCGATAACACAAAGAGAACTAAAAACACTCACAAATTAATTAAAAACAAATAACTCAACAACAACGGGAAAAATAACAATGAAAGTATTAAAGGAAACATTAGTAAGCATACACTCATTTACTTAATTTAATAAATATGTTAATAGAAGAAGAAAAAGTACCTACGAAATGCAAATTAGCCAGTATAGTTCCAATACGCAAAGGAGGCAACAAATATAGCCTGGACAGTTACAGGCCAATCTTCATTCTACTAGCAATAAGCAAGGTAATGGAAAAATGGATCTATGAAAACTTAATTCAATATCTAAATAAGACACATTACTTTTGTAGAAACCAATTCAGCTTTACGCAAAATTCAAGCACACTGACAGCATTGACAAATGTAATCCTCTACTTAGAGGATCCCTAGATATTAACATGCTATCAAGTGGACTTTTCATTGACCTACAAAAAGCATTCCACACAGTTGACCATAAGATATTATTAACAATGCTAAATGACATCGGAATAAGAGGGACACCGCTGAATTGGACCAGAGACTTTTTAACTAATAGAAAACAGTTTGTGGAAATTAATAATAGTAAAAGTAGTCAAACAGAGGTTAACTATGGTGTGCCACAAGGGTCGATATTAGGACCGTTATTGTTTCTTATATATGTAAACAAAATAGGTAACGTTAATTAAATGGAAAGCTAATCATCCTATATGCTGACGACATGGCAATATTTTATACAGCTAACATAGTAGATGAGTTAAGGGTAAGAATGACATAAGATCTAGAGAAAATAGTAAAATGGACAAAAATTAATATACTAACAGTAAATAACGCAAAAACAAATTTTATAATCTTCCATAAAACACACAACAACAAAATTTTATTCTACGAACTCAAGTTACGACAATTCTCTAATACAAAGAATACAACAAATTAATTACCTTGGTTTAATAATTCAAGATAACATCGATTGGGAAAGCCATATCACATCTATTGTTAGAAAAGCAGCACCAAAAATAGGCTTACTTTACAAACTGAAATGCATAATACCGCCCACAAAACGCAAAGAAATATATTACGGCTATTTTCATTCTCAACTCTCATATCTGTCAATTATCTGGTTTCACTGTTCAAGAAGAGTACAGAATACAATATATATCTTACAGAAAAGAGCAATTAAAACAGTATTCAATCAGTATTTGATGGGTATCATCCACAATACCCATCAAAAGATTTGTTCAAAGAAACAGGAATACTTTCATTAGAAAAAGACATATACCATAAATCAGCAATTTTTGTGCACCAAATTCTCAATAATAAAGTCCTCGTACCGGTAAATATAAACCTCACAAAAATATGGATTACCACCAATATGAAACTAGGACAAAAAACGAATTACACTATCACTCAATAAATACAACAAAATCTGGTAAAAATAGCCTCAAACACTACTTGACTAACAGTTACAATCAGGTTCCAAGCACAATTAAAGAGATAAAAATGTCAAAAGATTTAAAAAAGAGCTTAAGAAAAACATATGGGAACAATGGTATGACGAAATATACTACTTGTAAGCACCAAATTCAAGAAAGATTTATAAAGATTAGATTTTAAGATTGTGTAAGATTTTATGACAGAAAAAAAATTAAAATAGAACTAAAAATGTTTGGGAACAATGAAATGACAAAAATGTATTGATTGTATATATATTAACATGAAAGCAATAACACTGTCACTGATAAATGTAACAAATTATATGTATTGTCCCTTCAAGTGAGCAATGTGCTCGTTGGGGCCTAATAATATGACAAATAAATAAATAAATCCATTCATAAGAAAACACTAACGCACTGAAAATTTAATATACGTGCACTCACTTTTGGTAAAAGAAAATTAAACTCAATTATTACTTGTACTTTACGCAACAGTGCAAGTCGCAAAATAATATCAGTGTAAATTATTGTTGCTGTTAAATAACTTCTAATATGAAGGCTACTCCTAAATAAGAGAAAATTTCAATGAAATAGGTAAACCTTTTTTACTCACTGTTTATTTCATTAAGATGATATAAAAGTTAAAATATTGCACACAAAATAACTGTAGATCTAACTTTCGGTAGCGCAAAAATTTACTTGAGATAAAAGAAAATAATAATCTCATACGAAGTTCGAAAATTTACAAATTCTTGAAGAGGAAACCCGACATATCATATTTCGGTTTGAAAAAAAAAGTATATTTTTAAATTCGCTGTTCTGTCCATAAGAAACTTTCTATCACTCGAAATCGTAGAAATATAATTTAACCAAAATTTATTTCACTTTCACAATTCAAGTCCAGATTCTTGTTTCATAAAATAATACTTGAATCACTGTTTCACATAAAACGATTTCATTCGTAATTACTGAACGTCGAAAATGTTGATACTTTCTGACAATCTACATACACCGTAAAAGGTGGGTCAGTTCCACTAAAATCAGTTTCTGAATTTCAAAGATTAATCACAGCAAGTTACAAGGTGAGTAGAGTGAAGCTCTACACACCCAACCTGTTTGAACACAGCAGAAATTGACATTTTTGAACTATTTCCAAAACAATATATTTAAAATTTTATGACATGAAATTTGGATTTTATAAGGGTTTTGCGATCTAGTCAGCTGAGTAAAAAGGGTTTACCTATTTCTAGGACTATTTAAAACTTTACTTGAAAACGAACGAACGGAAACTGAAGCCGTCGAAACAGAGCGCAAATACTCAACCATTACTGTAAGGGAAAGATTTCATGGTGACTTAATTTAATATACCTTTGCAGGAGTAGCTATAGAAAGTAAATAAAGTGAGTACTTCAAAGATGATTTCACTCAGAATTCATAACGATTATATATATATATATACAATATATCGCCGGTGAGAAAACGAGATCTGTTGATGGATTCACTGCTTAAATAAATCAAGGCATCATAGCAATGGACGACCCATGTCCCGTTACCTAGTTAGCACTGCATGATGGCAAAAGAATCTTGCACTAAGAAATTTACAAGCGCAATATCACACATCGTGTACTAAACAATTGCAATTTAAAAAATAAATAGATATGATCAATTTTGTATCAAAAGTCCAAAAACTCGAGAAAGAAATATTTAAACACTGGGTTTAGAAGATGTCTTCCTTCGCTTAAAGCAGGACGAGGAATAGAAGTTCCAAGATTCGTCAACTGGTCAGCTGCTTATTCTAATTTGTACTGAATTTCATTACCTGAGCAGGCACACTGAATTTTGTACGCGTGAAAGAAGTAATTTCAATATAACTGCACTTAAATTCATAGAGTGTCAGTGGCCCTCTTCTTCATGTGTGTTGCTCCAGCCTAACCGGTACCAATTTTCATCGCTCATTTGGTGACTTGATTTTGTGGGATAGGTAAAAAATCAATGTAGGGTTTTGGGATGGAGTATATGTGCAATTTGAGATTGTAGACGAGAGAATATGAACTAATGACTGTGAATATGAAGTTATCTGAACAAGTACGGATATACGTTTATTTATGAGCAAGAAGCCTCGACTAAGGCCCAAATTATGTAGCCGTGGACACTGAACAGTTGTTGAAAGAAACCACTTAAGTCGATGGCTTGCACAGTAAATCTACAACGCCAACAAGCACAAGCATCGAAGATTTTAATTTCTCGCAACGTGACAGCCAGTAAAGCTAATGGTGCTGAAATAATTTTTGAAACAAACTAATCAGAGTTGTTATCGTGCTTTCTGGTTCTATGTTGCAAAAGATATAGCATTTTGTTACGCGTGCGTTAATTTTAACTGTTTTAATTCGAAAGCAGCAGCATTTCATAGAAGATTGATATAAAAACTGGAAGAATGCTCTAGACTTTGACCGTGGAGTTTCAAGTCATGTAGGAAATCCATAATGAATTCCACATTCAAACCATAATAAAGTGTAAGGAACAAAAAGTTTGCTTTTCTGCGTGCGCATCTGTCTCAACCATGGTTAATGAGAATGTACTGCAAAAACATTAGTGGAAACTATTCAGGTCTCAGCTGCTAGCTTTTTCCGTGAGGAGCATGTAGATGGAGAGCACGCTGAAAAGGGTTTGTTTGAGAACATTCTGGAAAATGAAAAACGTTCCCAGAATGTGCATTTACCAGTACCAAAAGAACTCAACATACCTTTCTTCTGAAGTAAAGAATGAGATTATTAAAATTATGGCAGATGTGGCTCGAGAAAGTGTTGCAGATGACACCTAAGTGCTGATGTCCCAATGTTCATGCACGTATAAGATGGAACTCGAGATAAGAATAATTAAGAAAATATTGAGATTGCAGCCAGGTCTGTTAAAAATGGTTGTGTAAAAGGGCTTTTGCTTGACGTAATGACAGCGAAAACACTTGATGCAGAAACTTCTACAGAATTTATATTAAGCTTACATGTTGACAATGGCATTAGTAAGTTCAACATGCTAAGGCAAATGCTATGATGGTGCCAGTATTATAAGTGATGTAAAAGGAGGTGTTGCTGCACAGGTACAGAAAAAGCTGGGAACAAATATCCTTACGTACACTGTTTCAATCATCGTCTTGATCTTGCAATGATAAAGACAATTTCAGAAATAGGGGACTTAATACAAAGTATTACTTTGAACATAGTGCCATGATACATGGTTTCTTCCACCATTGTAAAGATGCAGATAAACGAAAGTCTTGTAGAGCAGCGGTGATCTGGACATGTTCAGATTACAAATGTAATATTTTCAAACTATGTAGAAATATTAAGAGTTTTAGATGTCATACCAAGGACTTTCAGTCGAGAGCACATAGAGTGGGAATCAAATCAGTCATGCGTACTTTACAGTTTCGTTTCTGCCTTGTTTTGTTTCGAAAAATATTAGAGCTTCTATATCCAGCTGATGCAGTTTTGCAAACTTCTAATCTTGTGCAGACCGGGTAGCCGTGCGATCTAAGGCGTTAGGCCAACGACTCGGAGGTCCCGGGCTCTAGTCCCGGCAGGAACATGGGTGTCTTTTAACTAGAACGTGACAGATAAATGTGACGGGTCGAAGTCAACAGTTACTAGACTGGCCCATTTAAAATAAAGTTTATCAAAGATTTTTAGTCAAATCTTGTAACGGTCCAAGCCAAAGTTGCCTAAAGGACTTAAAAATTAAATTAAAAATTCCTAATCTTGTCCAACAGATGGAACTGAAACTGAAGCGATCAAAACTCTTACACATGGGCGGATTTAGGAGAGAGACACTGGAAGGGAGAAGCTATCATGAAACATTAAAGGCATTCTGAAATGGCTGGGGGGTAATCCTCCCCATGCTCCCCCATAAATCCGCCTATGCTCTTATATCTACAGTTCGTCCTGAGAAATAAGACTGAGAACGAATTACTTATGGCTGAGTTCAATCATGCTATATACCAGATGAGGGTAAGATGTCAATCATGCAAGATGAAAAGAAAGTCAAGGCATTAGCAGCAGAGACAAGGAAAGAAAATTGTAAAATATGGAAGATTTTATTATTATGGAGAAGATTAATCCAAAAATATATATGATTGGCAACTTTGGTTACTGACAACCTTCTTTAGTAGTACACAAACGTGTTTTGAACGTTGATTTTTGGTTGATTTCGTTGATTAACCTTTATCGATTGAGAAAAGTACGTTTAATTTTAAATCATATTTCAACAGGATTGATGTTGTTGAAAAGATGTTAGTTCGACATGGACTCAACTGTTATTTTCAACTGTGGTATAGATTTCGTGTCATGGGATTCTTTCTAACTTAATGGAATAACATTTGTAATTAAAAGCTAATTGAATGCCATTTACTATTATTTTATATACTCTTTTGCATGTTGAAAACACGTTGAATTTCAATCTATGTTCCAACGAAAATTTGATTTCGTTGATAGGACGTTAATGTGACGTATTTTTAACTATTATATTGAACTGTGTTATAAATTATCTTCCCAAGTTAATTGCATAAAAAATGTACTTAAAAGCGAATAGAATAATATTAACTACGTTTCTCATGTCATTTGCATGCTGAAAACAGATTGAATTTTAAACTATATTTCAACAAACATTTAATTTCGTTAATAGGGCGTTAATTCGAAGTGTTTGCAACTATGACATGGATTTCACTTTATATGCCATTTTAATATTACTTATTGAGAAATACAAAATTAATAGTGCAGCGATGGTCAAAATGTTAAAGAAGGAAAAATGCACATAACAAAGAAAGAAGGAAAGTATTGTAATGGGAAGTGGATCATTAGGTTAGTGTGTCAACACAACCATAATAAAATCAATCTACGAGTAGCAAGAATTATGTAATGCTGCGTAATCAATCCATGAAGCAGATGACACCAATACCAAGCGCTGAAGCTTGGAAACATTGGAAACACGCCTACCAAAATGGGCTATAAAAGGCCTGCCAAGAGCCTAAGAAGCATCACTTACCCGCTTCGAATAGTGGTTACCTCTCCCTCTCTGACTTGGACTGGAGTCAGGATCCTTCCTAATCCCCGACTTGGACTGGAGTCGGTATACCTCATCCTTGCTAACTTGGACTGGAGTTAGTATCCATGATCTCCACTCCAAAATTAAAAGTCAAAGATAGTCGCTTCAAAGGAGGTGAATCACAAGTAAGGTCAATACAAGAGCCCATGTACGGGACACTCTTTTTAGTATCTGTAAAGTTATTGTACGTTATCTAGTTAATGGAACTTTTATAATAAACTTGGTTTCGGTTAAAACGTCAATAAGTGTGTTGCTCTATTATTTACCATATAACCACAGTAATAATCAATCTTAGGTCAAGCGGACTCTACCTGATTTTTATCGTATACTTAAACGACTGTGCTACCACGTCATATATGATCCTTCAACGACAAAAGAACAAACTAAATCATTACGCGGTGGACTGCCGAGTTTCCAACATCACTACCACAATCATTACGGTATTCTTACACGATGGTAAAACGACGCGTCTGGATTTGTGGCGACTGCATTCTAGACTGCCTGTTATTTCAGATACCGCAAAAGAGTAGTGACTTTCAAGGTGAATCCTTTGATGAGGGGATAAGATGGCGAGCTACCAACGACGAGTGCGGAACGTTCCAGCTTCGAGCCCTACAGCAGACGGTTGAATAATTTACTGTTGGAAAATTAATACTGTATATCATGATGAAAGCAACAGACAAAGGTAACTAAAGGTGTATACGAACAGACAGCAACCATGCTCTGTTTTGGTCAACTGAACCCGTTTGTTCGTTGTCCGCTTCTTGATTTCAACTTGTTTCTTCTCAAGCATTATTCAACGTCGAATAAACCGTTGAACAGGTGGACATTTCCGTACATTTACAACGTTAAAATAATGTTTCGGCACTAACGTTTATTCCACGTATTTTCAACGTATGTGTTCTAGTGGGGTTCAAGTGGAAGACAAATACGAGTCATGTAGGTTACAATAATAAGCGAGTAATTTTACATTATGTTTTCTGAGTCTGTAATTACTATACAAAGAAATGCTTGCCAATTTAAAAACAAGAATCTGTTCATTTGCCTAATCTTTGCTGCATAAACATACATGGATTAATTGAAAAAACAATTCAGTATATCTCTGAAATAATGGGACAAAATACGAGAGGTGAATTCACATGAAACCAAGAAAGAATTCCTCTGAAGAAGTTTCGAAAAATGCGTAATTTGGGAACTATAGATGCTCAAATTTACGGCGGTATCGTCACAAATGACGTCATATCTCTACAAGTAATCAAAGTAAGTGATGTTAGCTTAGCAAATCACAATCAAAGTAGTACGCGATACATCCATTTAAGCAATTTTTACGATTAAGAGGGTGACGTATAGACAGGATAGGCAACGTATGGATATCATTGCCAAGAAATAAATATGGTTTAATAGGACAAGCATAGAAATCCCCTATAAACTGCATTAGTCAATCATAAGAATTGCTCCAATGGATGTATCAGGCACTACTTCGGTTGTTATTTGTTAACCGCTTACGTCATTATTTGCCGAGATATGACGTCGTTTGTAACGATGCCACCGAACTTTGAGTGCCTGTAACTTCGAAATTACGCATGTTTCGAGTTTTTCTACCGAATTATTTTCTTGTTTTGAAGTGAATAATCATCAAAACAAGAATTTCGAAACATTGAAGAAATTTCGAAATATGCGTAGTTTCGAAGCTAGAGAAGCTCAAAGTTAAGGCGGAATCGTTACAAATGACTTAAGCGGTAAGTATGGCAAATCACAATTGAAGTAGTACTCAAGTAGTAGTATTTATGAATGCAGCTTTACAGGGAATTTCGATGCTTGCCATATTAAACTATTTAATTCCTTGACAATAAGATTCTTACTTTGGGAAGCCTGTCTATGCTGCACTCCTTCAATCATAAACACTGCTTTCGGGCATACTTCGATTGTGATTTGCTAAGCGGACACCGCTTAAATCATATGTCAGGATATGGTGTCATTTGTGACGAAGCCTCCTGTAGCTCCGAAACTACGTACGTTTCAAAATGTCTTCAAATGAACTTTTTTCTTATTTTAATGTAATTAAACACTTCTCGAAGTTTGCGCCATTATTTCAGGGACACATTGTACACACTGTTAACTGGATACGTCGTATTCGAAGTAGAAGGTTTTGTATTTCCTTGCATGTATCCAAATTTACGTTCTGATAGTTTTGTCGTTGGTTACTTCAGAGTAAGCTTGATTGTTGTAAATTCTTTTCCCTTGTGTATTTCTATTGTACGGCTTCTGATCACTCGGTTTGTTATCAGGCTGTGGAGCTAAAAAACAGGCCGTGGAGAGTACCCATCTTCAAACGTCTTTAGTTTATGTTCAAACTTCTGCCTTACAACGTTGCTGTGCAATATTTATACATGTGATGCAGTGCGGATTTGTCGCAGATTTTTTTCACAGGACGTATTGTTGTCTTTGACTTTAGACAGAACTATATCTTTGGCCTAGCTAAGGGTGATGTTAAAGTGCCTTATTCTAACTGGAGTGGTTGTTGGGCATTTCTTGCCTTAAATCTGGAATCACCTTGCAGGAGATTCTGATTTCAGCATATCTTAGAGCTACTGGTTCAAAAACTGACAATTCTTCTTCAGCACTAATGTTTTATTCAGGTTTGTAACATGAAACTATCACATTACAACAGCATTCATTGACTATTAGAAATCAGGTGTATAATTTAAACCAATAAATATAACAAATTTTGCTATTTGTTGGTGGTTCGCCTTGCTCAAATTCATAGCGGCCTGTAAAGAAATTGATGAAAGGTACAATCATTGCGTGGCAATGAGATCGTGTTCCTGCCACCTATTGAGTAAAATATCTATAAGCACAATTACATGAGCAATGAATCACTAGTGCAATGACAACACCTCTATGCGTTTATATTACTTGTTAGTAACAAAGACTGACGATGATATTCTAATGATATCATAACAACAGTCGTTGATAGGTGACCCATACTTCGTTTAGCGTTAGATAATGATGATGTCATGACGATGACACCGTTTCAAGAAATAAGCTGAGAACGAAAGTGATCCCAATGAGCACCAGATATTTTAATATATTCTTCGAATGTTAAACATTATAGTGTAAAGAAATTCTGTGCAGTGGGAAGTGCTTCTGATAATTAAAAATTGTTATTATTATGATGACAGATGTTTCACTGAGGAAGAAGATTCTCGTCATTTATGCAACTTATCCAAATTAGTGAAAGCATTTTGGCTCTCAAAATTTAACTAACTTTTATATATTTTAAAATTACATGAAGTGCATTAAAAAGGTAGTTTATGCTTACATTATGTTTCTGGCCATCTACAGTCATCCGTGTTGGATAGTAAGTAACTTCGTAAGTCTTACTTAAAAGTGGCTCAACGTACAAAGATTCTGGGCCAGAAAAATATTCACCCGCAACACTTGCTCGAAGATTCCATGGTTGATAAGTTCTGAAATAAGAAATTAACTTCGTTTTAGCAAAATGTGTATTTTTACTGAAGTTTTGGAAATTAACAGTGCGGCTCACGTCTTTGATCGATATGTTAGATTAAATTAGAATGGAAAAGCAATGGATTGGGCGAGGAAACCTGAGAAAATTGTAATAAATTAGAGACGCTATTATTGAATTTTTATTTTGTAGCAGTTAGGTAATTTGGATTGTCTAATATTGTGAATTGATGACGTGGTTTTTGCTTCCATATTCCTGGCTAATAATTGGTCCAAAGATGGTCAGTGAAGAAAGAAACAATCTATTAATAAATAGAATATATCTTTAATTTATTGTAAAAGGCTGAGAAGGCAATTACACTTAACACAAAACACACACAAAAAAACTAATTTGTAACTGTTAAAGAGATATAACACCTCCTTCCACGGCGATGAGGACAGAAAAAAGATGAAAAATAGGAAGAAACGGAAGAAAAAGGAAAAGGGTAGAGCAGAAGAAAAGATGGTAGAGTGCAGGAAGAGTAACAGGTAGGATAAAGAAGACGCTGAAGAAAGAAGGAGTGGGAACTTACGGGAAAGGCGGGGACAAGATAATTGCGATAGTAAGAAAGAAACGAAATAGGAAGATATAAGTTATTAACCAGGGAGGCGTGGTGTACATTGTATTGTATGCTATTGCATTTATTAGCATGTTTTACTTACATAACGAGGTTTAGCCTGAGGCAAGTATACATTTGTCAATTAGAGAGAAATATTTACAAAAAGGAAATAATACATATCAACATAGTATACATTAAAAAGATTAGAATAAATTATTATGAAATAATATAAATTAACATACCATACTTTAAAAATAGATTACAAGAAATTATTGTCATTTGAAAATTCATCCACAGAACTTTAATTTAATAACTACAAAGGTCTTTCCTTAACTTTTGAACATTCTCCAAGCATTTCAAACTATTTGGAAGTTTATTATAAAGTCTAACACAGTTTAGGTATACACCTCGAACAAAATATGCATTTAATTTTGTTGTAGCGTATAGGCATTGTTTTCCTGTCTTGTATTATGGGAATGTACACTATTTGAGAAGATAAACATATCCTTATTCTGGACAACATACATGATTGGTTTTAAAATGAACGAGAGCGTTAGTATCCTAAGTTACTTAAACACCTGTTTACAAGAAGTTCTTTTCGGCAAGTTGCATATAATCCTTACTGCCTTTTCTTGAATGCGAAAGGTAGAAATAGCGTTGGTTGCATTCCCCCAAAATAATACACCATAGCTAATGATTGAATGGAAGTTCGAGTAATATACTGACAGTAATGCACTTAGATATACAGTATCACGTACTCTGTACACAAAACATCTACTACTTACCTTATTATTTAAAGTAGATATGTGCGTCTTCCAAGACATATCTTAGCTAATATAGATGCCTAATAATTTGGTTGACATTGCAAATGACGAAAGATTCAGATTCGAAGCGGATATAAGGAAGAAGTTGGGTTTGAAAAATGAAATTTTAGTGATACTGTTTTCTCTGAATTCAATACTAGTCTATTTATAGCTAACCACGACGTGAGTTTATCTACTGTATTTCTAATGTTTGCAATTACTCATTCATCTGTTTCCTTCGAGATCATAATATTGATGTCATCTGCATAAAGTACACTTTTTGCTTAAAGAAGATAGTCAATTAAATCATGTAAGTATATTATAAATAAAAGCAAAACCAGAATTGACCCTTGTGGTACACCATTTGTAACATTTGTAACAGAACGACAGAAGCTTATTTTTCTCCAAATACGAAACGTTTACAAATTGGCGTCTTTCTGCAAATATTATGAAAACCAATTATAGCAGACCCTCCAATACCATTATGATACAATTTTTTAAGTAAAATACAATGGTCAATTTTGTCAAATGCTTTTGACAGATCGATAAACAGCTCTATAACTTTACATCCCCTATTATTAAGGTCTTTCAGAAAACTATTTATTAATTTAAATATTGCAGTATCTACTGCTTTCCCCTTTTGAAAACCGCGTTGCGAAGTTGATACAAGAGTATCAGAATAATTAAATTTCTCTAGACGGTTTTCATTTATCAATTCAAAAATCTTAGAAATAACAGAAAGATTTGTAACAGGACGATAGTTTTTTTTAATAATTTTCGTGTTTCCCTTATTATGTATTGGTATTATCTTTGCAGTTTTTAGCACAGATCGGAAATGGCCATTTTCAAAAGAGAAATTTATCAAATAACAAAGAGGGTTTATTAGTAAAATTGCACATTTCTTTATTACTATCGGAGAAACTTCATCAGTACCTAAGGATTACTATTGGTTAAGTTTTTAATAATGTTCATTAGTCACTGAATTAAGATAAATGGAATGTGGACAGCTTCTTACTCGTCTTGTATATTCCTCAATTGAATCATCAGTCTGTAGGACAGTTGAATGTTCTGAGGATTTTACAAAGTAATTATTTGAAGAATCTGCAATTTATCGTGGATTATAAATTGCTTTTTCGTCAATATCTAGCTGATTAATTATATTAATCTTACTTTTTCCAAGGCTGTCATTTATAATTTTTCATGTCATTTTCAATTTATTGCTAGAATTTTCAATTATCTTGCAGTTATGAAGTAGTTTAGCAGCCTTGATCACTTTCGTGTGCACCTTTATGTATTTTTTCACGTAACAACTGAAAAGAGGGGATTGTATCTTATTCTTTTTAAGTAGATTTGCATAATATAATAGCTTTGCTTTGGATATCTTAATACCTTTCGTCCATCTATTTTTGCTACGCAAACATGTTCTATGCAAGTCGGAAACGCAAGATCAAAATAGTATAAAAAGTGTTCAGAAAAGCATTAAATTTATCATCCATACTCTCATCTTTAAATATTTCTCCCCATGTTTCTTTAGATAGCAAGTAGCAAAAATACCGAACATTTTCATCTGAGAAAATGCGTTTTGGTATAGCAATGTCGTGTTTACTAGCTACCTTTTCTTCCTGTGGCAACACTAAATATAATGCACCATGATCATAGTAACCTACGTTGAGAACTTCAATAGTTTGGATTGGTTGATTTTTAATAGTGATAAATTGATCAAGTGCTGATTTGTCGTTCCAGGTTGGTACATTTACATTGGCATTCATATTATACATGTTTAACAAATGTATAAGATCCCTCTTATTATCAGATTCAACTAGCCAGTCTATATTTATGCCACCACACATAATGACTTTTGGATATTTATTGTGTATATAAGTTAGTAAGGAGTCTAAATTTCTAAAAAAATATTGTAATATTACCCGACGGTGGTTGATATATACAGATAATGTATACATTAGGATCATTTAGTTTAACTGCTACTGCCTTGCAATTCATTTTGCTGGTAAACTCAGTAATTTCAATCTCAGTGGCAGTTAAGTGTTCCCGTACAAGAATGCAAACTCCCCCATGTTTTTTAACAGATCGAGACTATTTTGACACATGTTTAAAATTATCAAAGTATAAAAACTCTACGCTGCCGCAACTCATCCAATGTTCAGCAATACAAAATACATGGCTATCCTACAAGATAAAATATAAGGAGTGTTACAAGGTGTATGTGAGAGAGACAGAGAAGAGATTGGAAGAAAGGTTAAAACATCACAAAGATAATGTAAGATTGAGAAGACACAGG
Organism: Lepisma saccharinum; assembly: GCA_022664845.1. Classification (NCBI taxonomy): domain Eukaryota; kingdom Metazoa; phylum Arthropoda; class Insecta; order Zygentoma; family Lepismatidae; genus Lepisma; species Lepisma saccharinum. Next base: position 196,250 of record JAGDQP010000145.1, read on the forward strand.
AATGCAATTTTCAAACATGTGAAAGATACGGGCCATGAAATACATTGGGATAGTGCTATTGTTATGGAAATAGAAAGCAGAGTTCTTGTTAGAAAATGGAACGAAGCAAGAAGAATAAGAGAGGAAGGAGAAAATTGATGAACTGGAATAGTGGTTTTGCCTATAAGTGAAGAATGGGGCGAGATATTGAATAGGAAGGAAAGAAAGAAAAATAAGATTGTAATTTAGTTATGTTTATCGTTACGCATTATTTTAGTTTAATGTTATGTTCTTAGTTTTAATGTTATTTTAAAATGGGATCTTACATATTTTTTTTTTTTTTTTAGTGCTAGAAATTTTTCAAGGAACTCTTATTATTGAGATGTGTGTCGGGTTTTTGGTGAAGGGATGATTGACAGGTGAAGGTTGTCCGAGGTGGGGCCAGTGATACCCGGGACAAAGTGAACTTTTAATGAACTCAGAGTTCTGATTGGTAGAACTAAGAGACGGAAAATGAAAAAATTATTAAATGTGAAATCTGATTTGGTTTTTACGTTTAGATTGATCTCCTTTCTAAGTTTAAGCATTGACTTTGGTAAGTTGTGTTGTAAATTTTGAAGAAGGAAGTGTTATGTCTCTGAAACAGTTACACATTAGTTTTAGTATGTGTCATTCTTTTATAATAAGTTACGAAATGGATACAAGGCTTAGTTTTTATTACATTCACAGAATATATCCTACTTACCAATATTTTTTTGTTTCTCACTTAGTTACCATTATAATTTTGCTATTCGGGTCCTTGATATTCTACTTTCAAAATTAGTGAAAATTTAATGTTTTCATTTAAAGATTATGTTTAGTCTAAATTTAAAATTCGTCTGAATTCATTCATACACCCAAAGGACGCTGGCTGCTAATATATTTGGATATGGAATAATGATTTATAAACTATGAACACACCGCTCATCGTAGGAACTTCAGGATTTACACTCTGATAGAATGAAGTTATCGTTTAGGTACAAATGATAACCTACACATTATTTTAATACAATAACTTAAAATAATTAATACAAACTTCCGTTAAATAGTAGAACCATGTAAGTTCTATTACTTCTGGTACAGTTTTCCTTAATATCTTGATAGGAAAGGCGCTTTTATTATAAATAACTTTCACCATCTGTAGTAGAAACTTCCCTCGGATGAAATAATAAAATTACCAATATTTGATTAAATTTCTATCTATAAACATGTGTATTGATATTGCTGAAATCTTTCTTTTTTATCCTAGCAAGTGAGAAGTCTCAATAGTTCGAAAGATACAATGAAACAACACTTTGCTTACTTGCGTACTTTCCATACCTCAATTCTGTCTAGCACGCCATTCTAACCAGTGGCGTACGCAGGATTTTTTTTCTGAGGGGCCTGGCTGGTGGATCGTATATATTTGTATTCTAAAGGTAGCAGTGGGTACACAGTAAAATATTTCGAACTTTTCACTATATTAAAATTGTATCTAAAGACCATGGTACATGTATGGATAAAATTTAATATCTGCCCTAGCTTTTACACAAACATCCATATTTCTTATAAAAATATTATTTATGAATTCTGCTTTCAGTTAATCTCTTTTCTCACAGTATACAAACTTACTTAACTACTAGTCAAAACTGAAAGCGGCATAATTTCTGAATACTGTGTGGTGGAATTAAATATGAAAAATATTTTAGCATTGGTTCCGTTTTGTTTATGTTTTGTTTATACATACATCCGTTGTATGTATAACAATGCATCCGTTTTGTTTATGAACTCAGCTTGCTGTTAATCTGTTTGGTTTTTATATTAGCGTTGCGAATCGTTGGCGGATTTCATACGAACGTCACTGCTACCACAATGAAAATATTTTCTCTCTGAAGTACCTTCGCAATATTTAACCACTGAGACGGGATTCGTTATCTCTCATACATTTATTTTATAATTCCAATTAATATTTTCAACTATGCTTAATTATAACAGCAGTAAAAAGTTGTAATGATCAAAAACTCTCCAAAATATTGCAATAACGTCTTGCATAGCATTGATTGCGTTTGCTGTCCATTGCAGATTATTAAATTCTAATTTGAAGCTACCTGAAAGGTCGTATGGCCCTCCTACTATCATTAAATGGTAGTTTGGAACGTCAAATTCCCCTACGGTTGCATAGCTCAAAATATTTACGTCAATATTCGTGGCATCACACCATTCACGATTATTTAGAGGAATATTATTTGTTCCGTACTTTCTTCAGAATAAAACCAAGCTAGCTTACAGAAGTAAAAACAAAATTAACATCATGAGCTCATCACTTACTTAAAGTTTGAATGCCCAGAAATTAAAGCCCGGACAATATGAACAGTGAGCATTGGACACATAGCAACAACCTGCGAAATATCGAAGTCGCTGCTGTATAGAATTGTTTCACCTTGTTTTATATATTGTACAGTATTTATCAAAACACTTCTTGGTTTCAGGAATATTTTAGAATCAATGCACTAACTTTACTTACCTCGGTTGGAGAAACTTTTCTGTCATTACACATCAATAGTACATTATTTCCTATACTGTTTCTAACAATTCTAAGTATTTTAATATATTTCATTCGCTGCGTCCTCTATGTATGATTAAAATTCTGGCAACGGGCACACATTCACTTTCTATATTAATGGCGCCTCTAGCAAGTTATTCTCCTAAAACAAGGCTGTTCTAATAAAGGATATATGCTTTCGCGAAGAACGTGAAGCCAAACGTCATACTCCAATCAAAAGTGTTGTTTTCGGTTAACAAAGATGGCAGCAAGCTTTGTAGTTGTCTGCAAACCAATTAGGTGCGTCGTCTTCGTCGATTCTCAGTTGGTCGTCAGACCGTTGTCGACAACTTTTAACTCAAGAACTACTAGTGTTTATGAAGGTGGTTGAGATTTCGTTAGAAAGGTCTCGGAGAAACGAGTTCAAAGCAGCATCGTTCACCTATGTTCGTCAGTCCGTCGTTCAACTGAGAAACTACGAACTTAAGAGCTACTAGAGCTACGAAAGTGATTGAGGTGAGAGGTGGTTGTTTGAAAGTTATCGACGAGACAGAAACTTGAGTAGTGTAAAAATACTGTATGTGGTTGGTAAGTTTTATATGAATAAATGATTAATGTGTTGTTAAACAAATGTAACTTTTTATTTGAAGTGTATCAAGTGAACTGGATAACACGGACCATGTTCAGTTGCTCTAAGAACCTGTTCAGCCCATGGAGGAATTAGATAGAAGGAGACGCCCAAGCTGCCAAATTTTGAAGCTGAAAATGGCCGCCCGTCAATCGTCCAGTGCGGCCATCCGCCATCTTGCGTATGGAAGAAAACCACGAATTCCCTATTGTTTTATGTACACCAAACAAATAATATTTATATGAAATCTATATCATATGTCATGATACTTACATTTATTTTTTATGCAACATTTTAATTAGCTCCAGGTGCGGTTGAATGAAAAAATCTAGCAGAATAAACACTGCACAATAAAAAATATTGACATATGTAGCCGTTAAATGCGTAAGACCCCTGGCCACATAGGTAGATGTGCTCATTAAGGAATTCTTCTGCGAACGCGGTCGACACAGCTTTATGAGTTCAAAATCCGTTCAGGGTGTGGATGTTCCTCTTTTTTCTTCACTTCTGATCCAGAGGAAGGTAATGACAATTCACCCTTGGTTCACCTTGTCCAGCGGTCTTCCCAGTTCTTTTAAATTTTCCTTCACTTATTACTTGCATTATCCTCACTATTCGTAGGTTTAACTTGTATATATATCATTAAAAAATTCTAAACCAGAAAGAAATGCTTACACTGTAACTTAGATAAATTAGTTATTAATTCCAGATTAAATTCCGTAGAGGGGTAAAATAATAGGTATTTTTTTTATAATTCGTTAATATTGAAAAATTTAAGCATTGCCGTCTCGAATTAATGGAGAATAAAGCAGAAAGACCAGTGAAGAGGGAACTCTACGGTAGCAGAAGGGCGGGAATTAGAATGTGTCTGATAAGGCAATAGCAAGATGCAATCCATGAGACATCTTTCTCAACCTCGTAATGCAACCGAATGCTCCATAGTTCATTACTATTTTCAGAGGCACTGGTGCTGGTCTCCAAGTCTCGAAAGAGTGAACGTTATTATTTGAAGTCCCTAATAAACAACAAAACTCTATTTTTGCTATTTACATAATAACGTACAGAACTGTTTCGCAAATAGCCGTCTATACACAGTTTAAAAAAAATTGAAGTTGGTATGACTTGTGGTAGTAATGAATAGTTACTCTCCCGCTTTCCTGAAGAAATTAACCCATAAATATTTTCTGGTATTTTACGTAACCACAGGAAAGCAACACAACAAACCCGCAGGAAACATTATCGACAGCGTGCAATGTGACAATGAGTAACTTGAAATGTTCAAAGGTGTAATACACGAGTTCAAAATTGGATCCTGTTCAAGATTTCCATATGAGCAGTTTACTAAATTTTGCAGTATCGTTGATTGATCACTTGCACAAATGAAATTAGCTTTTGTCATGCTAGAAGATATTTCAAGTATCAAAAGCATACAAATTATTTTAGACATAATGTCGAACTAGCGAAAACAGGTTAGTCACTTTATATTTATAATTAGACGTTCAACAGACTCCGTGTGTCTGCCCCTCCGCAAGTGAATCTAAATAGCTCCATAGCTATAATTTTTAAATTTCTTGACTACCATAAAGTACAATTTACCCCTTGAATCATGTAAACATACTAACATAAAAGATACATATGTTTATAACAGTGCTTCTAAGATTCAGAAAGCGTAAAGTGTTCATTTCGAAAAGTTTTGTTACAATTTATTCTCTCATTCACCTGGTCTATGACATGCGAAGCTACATGGTGACCGTACCAGTAATGGACCAGTCGCCAGTGGTTGACTAAGGGAGATAAACAATAATAATAGTTTCTATTGGATATAGTAGTAAACACAGTGCGTTTTATACTTCCATAAGGTTTAATAGTGTAGTCTCCAAATTCTGTGCAATCAGGAAATACAGTACTCCAAAATCAAATAAAAAATGTAAAGGGCATCTGGAAAAGAGCAGAGCGCACAATAAGAGGACAGAAGATATCCGTGCATATCAAGTAGAAGGTACAGTGAAATAATTAATTATTGCATTCCTTCGTTGTTCCTTGAATCAAATAATCCTCCAGTAAATAGAATGAATGATCTACACTGCAACAATCGTAGTTCGCAATTGGCTACTACAACTGGTCAACTACACTTTCAGGAATATATTTGTCTGTTGTGTTAAATTAAATAAATGTGAGCTACTTTTTCTTTGATTTATTCTGCATGGTCTTCGGGTTTGTTTCGTATATTTTTTCTATTATATAAACGTCAGTTCTTGCTTCGAGTGGAAATTTTCCTTATTTGGTCAAACATTGATACGACCACCCTATAAATCACATTATTGAATTGTAATCACATTTAATTTACACCTGAAGGTTTGGTATTATGGTTAAAGAATACAAACATACACAGATAATTTGTCAGTGCTTATAAAATATTGTATAGATCAACATAAAGAGTAAACAAAACTTCCAGTGAACATCGAACGCTGCGTAACGAAAAACAATTCCCCAAAGTGCATGAAATATAATGAATACTACTGACATTTCCTTTAGTCAGTTTTCTTGTAATTATTTAAAACCTATGTGAAAAATAGAACAGCAATCCTTCTCTTTAAATTCTACATTTTGACATATTGACGGCATAATGAAAAGCATAGAAAAGCACTTTTAATTGTCTCCATGCCATCAATTTATATCAACATTTTATATTTCGACAGAAGTTTTCTCTAACACTCACCAGTGAAATGTGACATTGAGACCTTTTTTATTGTATCTGTTGATACATCCGAAAGCGACACAACTCAATACCATTTTTAAACTCTCATAAAAGCACAAAGAGTGATCTGGTTATTTACATGTCTGTGAATGCAATACTTCAATTTTCTTCCATACGCAATATGGCGGACCGCGATACATACAGCCGGGGCGGCGGCCATTTTCGGCTTCAATTTATTTTGGAAGTAGGGGTACGCTTGGGCGTCTCCTTCTATCTTATTCCTCCAAGGTTCAGCCTGGCTTCACTATGTTGCATCGCTCTCTGACTGTCACATGATCAAAGTTACTGCGCTTAACTCACCAGACAGACCGATGATGTCGAAGGCTGCTAACCAGGATGTCAGCCGTTTACCAGTAATGCAACTCTATGTAGAAGTTCGATGTGAATTCTAGAGAACAGCTCTCACTACTCACTCCAGGTACCTCATGTACCATGAAGATTCGTTCTCCTCCTCTATGACGAAAATATAGGAGGAGAGGTTTTAAGTGGATCAGCAGAGTTTGATACAGCAAGCCAAAGCTATGCTTAGCTTTGGTTAGGTTAGCTTACGTTCGGTTAGCCTCAATTGAGTTTGTTACGCGCAGTTATCCTAAATGGAAGTGTAGGTTAAATTAGGTTTGGTTTGGTTAGATTAATATATAAGCTGCTACTATCAAAGAGAAATTAATACGAAATTATGTTATAAAACATTTGTTGGTAGGTAAACGAAATAATTACCCTGTGCACTAAAGCCACACAATGCACATCTGCTACAGTAATGCCATTCTATGCACATCGGCTACATAATGTTGTACAAACTATTATACGACTTATTTCGGATATTACCTGTAATTATGTAAGCAATTATACTGTTAATTAATGTGTGTTACTTAATTAATGAAGGCTTAATTCCACGTTTATACGCGTTCGTAATGCATATGGAAGTTGTACAAAAAGGCGAAGCAGTCTGTTGTTTGCGAATGTAGTTATGGTTAAATGTAAATGTTGATAAACAGATGACAGACAAAAATGCATTATAAAATTATGAACAACTCTGAATTAGGAAACATTATTTAATGAATGGAAAATGTTAATAGAAACAAACCTGGTAAATAATTGGTCTACCCAACTTATCACTTGAAGTATGTTGTCATTCTTTTCATTGAAGAAGTAGATTGTAAATAGTGTATGATCAAGTTGTTTGCAGGGTAAAGACGTGTAAGAAACTCACAGAGAACTTACTCAAAAGAATCGTTTTAGTATTCCACTAAAATGAAATAAATACGTTTTCTCATTACCCATATTTTATTTCTGCGGCAAAACAATTACTGGTTTTGCTAGTGTAGCATTTCTACACTAGGCCAAGACCTATAAAGTAATATTAAGTTTCGCCTCACCCATGTGCGAAAGCCTGGGTTCCCTACAAGTAGGCATCTTAATAAAATATATGACGTCATCCGGAAGAACTAAAGAGTAATACCCCGAGATCATTATAGTAAAGAGTCCATGTTCGACATCTGAGTTAGCTGGCAAACCAAGAAATATACAACTGGAGCTGTTGTTAGTGTAATTTCAAGTTTACGGGAAAAAGGATGGCCCGTAAAATCCTGTGTCATGTTATTTCATCGGGTCTGTCCGGAAAGAGTTAGCACCGTAATCGCTAATTTACTTACATGGTTACATAACAGCTTATACAACATTACTAAAGCAAACTACCTGTTTGTTTGAGTGGTGGATTTTATCCACTATTTGTTATGACTTGTAGTTACATAAATATATGCAGTTACCACAACAAAGTGTTGAGATAGATGTCCTCTGTAAACTTGGTAAAGTGGTATTTCAAGTTGCCTTTAATATCCCTGAAATCACGGTGCCTGGTTCGGGGTCACCGAGGTAGGCATGCAGTATTACCACAATGTAAAGATGCCATCCAACAAACGGAATCGAGGGTTGGGTTTGTAAGAAATCATATTCAAACTTGCCAAAGAGTAGATTGGTGTAGGAAGTAGCCATCCTCATACCCATCACCTCACCTCGGATCTGCTGATAGTGTTTGCTGTCGAAGGTGAAGCTGTTACAGTGAGAACTAAGTTGACCAGACTTGGAAGGTAAGTTGCGGTTTTGTGTCTGTGGTTAAGGAACAATTCCAAAGCTTCTAGACCATTAACATGAGGAATGTTGATATATATATATATATATATATATATATATATATTTCGGTGTTGACCCAGCATCGTGAGGACAATTGGGGAGCTGCTGTGAATAAAAGACAGTGGCGATCACAGTGAGAGCTTCGGCTCTCCTCTCCCAACCCGTCTGGTCAGCGTGGGAGCAGTAGACCAACTCCTCCCTTCGGGGAGAGGCCTCATCCACTAGTGGATTGAATATGGCTGTGATT